>JAKJXP020000123.1:0-120669 GCA_022225965.2 Diatrype stigma | reverse complement strand
CCCCCCCCCCCCCCCCCCCCCCCCCCCCCTTGTCAAGAATGGTCAGGGGCACCGACATTCCCGTTCCCTCATTGGGAACACCCTCATGGAGCGAATAACAGAAGATACCTAGGTTTAGATGGTGACATAGTCACTGTTAATTAACACAACCCCCCCTGTATAGCCAAAAGGGGGAGGGAAAAGCAGCCTTATTCCCGAAGGATTGGGAGGTGACTCCATGATAGTTACATCGCCCTGTTCGACGTGGCAAACCCAGCAGATTCATGCAGTCGCACATCGGCAGCCTCGTGTGATATGGCGAAGGACCTATCAGGAACCAGCTGAAACATAGATAACCGTGAGATTAGTTAATGGCAACCAACCAAGAGGGTAATTTATAAGATCTAGGCAATGGAAGGATTCTAGCTGTATAGGGTAAGCAAAAGAGTATAAGGATTTTACTGTGAATACTGTATATGGACAAGTCTGTATGTACGATTTTCCGTGATTCTATTCATTATATTACAGCTATCTGTAGGCGGCAGGTACCTGTATTTATATTGGATAGGCCGCTGTAAGTATTAGGCTTATAGGGAGTTATGGAAGGTTATGGAAGGTTGTAGAATTTTCTGGATAAGGGGACGGGCCCCCTTATTCCCCAGCAGCTGTTTCATTTTAGGCTTAGTGTGTTTTTGTCCAGGGGCAGAACCCCTATAGCTACGTAAGCTCGTAATTATATAATTACGTTATTATACGGTTTAGAAGGTGCTGGAATCTTCCGTAGCCAGTAGGAATTTGTTCCTTTTTCCAGTTAATCCTAGAGCCCCCCTTAAGGGTTATATGGGTTAATTTTAATTTATATGAGCCTTAACTGTATGGATTAGCTTATATAAGCCTTATTTAGAGTATAGAGTTAGAAATGCTGTATATATGTCCCTTAAGGGAATAAATTAGTGGTTCGTTAATAATTACATTTACTGTATTATAGTGATTCGGCCGTTATAAAGCTCTGTTTTAGCTGACCTACGTTTATTAATTCTGTTATATATTTAACCGTATTGTAGGTTATTTGTTGTTTTTTTTTTTTTTTTTTTTTTTTTTTTTTTTTTTTTTTTTTTTTTTTTCTTTATTTGGGCCGGCTTGCCTTGGAGCAGGAAAACCTGTATATAAGGAAAAAGCCTGTTTCATTATTAGGTGATAAAACCGATTAAAAATTACCTGTTTAATTTGTTTCTTTTTTTGTATTTTCTGTATTTTATGTATAATTTAAGCAGTAAAAACCCTATTATTAAGAAAAGGAGTTGTTTATTATATATACAGTAAAAACCTATTCAAGGAAAAATAACCTGTATATTTTTATATATATATAGTAGGAAAAACCTTTGTAGGAATAAAACTATTATTATATGTTAATTATATTAGTTATTTTAATAAGCTTATTTAGAATTGCTTTCGAAATTGGCTTTGTTAATATATTAATTAGTTATTCGGCTGTATTTATATAATATAATTCAGCCTGTTTATTATTAATAACCTTTTTATTATAATGATAGGTTATATCGATGTGTTTTGTTCTTTTGTGGAATTCCGGATTTTTAGCTAGCTTTTGGGCATCGTTATTATTTATAAAGACCTTCGGTAATTGGTTCGTATAATTTAAATTTAAATTTTTATTTAGGTATTTAAATATGCTGCCTAAATATATAGCTTCTTTTAAAGCTTCCTTTAAAGCCATATATTCGGCTTTATAGTTATTTATAGCTACTAATTTCTAAAGTTAGAAGGTTTAGCTTATAGGATTAAAATTTCCTTTAGCTGCTAAGCTGGTTATATATTTACTGGTGGATTTTTTTTCCATTAAAGAATTTCTCCAGTTTGAATTAATATAAGCTTGTAGCTTTAAATCTCCTAAACAGTTATAAACTAACCCTAAATTAGGAAATTTTAATAAATAACCCCAGATTTTATTTAGCTTTTTAAAGTGCTTTAAGTTTGGATTTGCCATAAATCGGGCATACGTATAAACAGCGTACGTTATATTAGGTCTGGTTTTTAAAGCTAGGTATAATAAAGAACTTATTTGCTTTTGGTAGGAATTTATATCCTTTTTAGAAGCAGTAAATTTATTTTTATTCAGCTTTATATCAGGAGTAAAAGGGGTATTTTCTGGCTTAATTTCCGGATTATTCCGTATATTGTATTTTTTGAATAGCTTTTCCGTATATTTTTTTTGGCTTATACGGATTTTTTTTTTTCGTAATTTATCTTTATATCGTTACTTAAATAGGTAGCTATTGGTTCGATTTTATCCAGCTTAACGGATTTTAATAATTCACCCGTTAGCTTATCGATGGCTGCTTCCGACGGATTTATTATTAATAAATTGTCGACGTGGCAAATTATTACTGTATTTGTTTAAGGGTTAATAAATATACCTTCGTCGTACGGAAATACTTTAAATCCTAGCTTTATTAATACGTTAGCTAGGAATTTATACCAAAGCTTAGGTAACTGCTTTAAGTTATATAAGGCTTTATTTAATTTAGTCATCTTTGTATTTCTTTCGGCTTTTATATATAAGCCTTTCGGAAGTTTAATATAAATTTCCGTATCGATATCCGAATGGACAAAGGCATTCTGAACGTCGTATTATATAATAGGCCAGCCTTTATTTACAGCTATAATTAACAGCAAATGCCAGGTTTTTGGTCTGGCTATAATGGAAAAGGTTTCCAAATAATTTACCCCTAATTGTTGATTATAACCCTGTACGATAAAACGGACTTTAAATCTTTCCGTTTTATTTGTATTAATTATCCAATTGGGTTTAATGGAATTAGGGTTTATAATAGGCTTGGCTTTAAATAATTACCGGCTACTTATTATATTTTTATTTTTAGGAATAGGTATAATAGTGTATGTATTTTGTTTTTCTAATTCCTCGATTTTAGCCTTGTAGGCTTTAAACCAGGAATCCCGGTTTATACTGGCCATGGCTTGCTTATAAGTAGCAGGTTTTATTATAGAAGCTAATAAAATAAAGTCGGCTTTTTTTGTTTTACTTATACTTAATAGTTGGTTTGCCAGCAGCGTATCTTCGACGGTATATAATAAATTATCCGTATTTACTTCTATACAGTTCCGTACGGGCTCCGTAGGGCCGGAATTCGTAGGGGCTGCCGGTGGATTTGTTCGAATCCTTTTATTATTATCGGCAGTTAAATTGCTGCTAGCCGGTCTTTTATTTCTTGCAACAGAATTACCTTAAAGGGAATTACCCTGATTTTCTTTTTCTGCAGCCGTTGCCGCTTTAATGGCATACCTACGGCCTTTAATAGCCCTATAATCGAAATTATTAGCTGTATTAAGTAATACTGGCTGCTCCTTTTTATTTTGATTATGGGGGTATATGGGATTATTTCCTGTAGGGTAATTTTCCTAAGAGCTTTTCTGGAGGCTTTTTAAGCTTCCTAAGCCGTTTTCTTCTGTATTAAAGGCTTCGGACGTCCCGGGTAGGTTATACGGACCGGCGGCCCTTCTTTCCGTATATAAATCCAACTCGTTGCCAGCTGTTTTAAAAGGCGTTAGGCCTTTCTAACCGGCTGTTAACGGCTATTGGTTCCGAATAAAGTGATTTTCGAGAATATCAACGTTCCTAGCCCATACGGCTTTTTTGGATTTTAAATCCCAGATTTTATAATGGTTATTTTCCGTACCGTAGCTTATTAATACCCCTTTTTTTATACGGGAGTCCAGCTTTTGACGGTATTTATTTGTATTGTAATACATTATAAAGCCCCAGGTCTTTATATATGCAATATATGGCTTATAGCCATAATATAATTCGAACGGTTGTTTATATTTAAGTAATTTATAAGGTATATGGTTATATTAATATATCGCGGCTAATAAAGCTTTATTTCATAAATAATTTGGCAAGCCGGAGAAAATCAAGAAATTTCGGACTTTATTTAACAGTGTTAAATTTATCCTTTTTATAAGCCCATTAGGCTCCTTTATATAAGCAGAAGTTATATAATGGATAATACCGTATTTTTATAAATAAATTTCAAAACGGTTATTAATATATTCCGTGCCATTATTAATAAATAATTGTTTTATTTTTTGATTTGTTTGATTTTCGGCCTGCAGCTTATAAGCCTGAAAGGCTTCGAAAGCTTCCGATTTCGAAGTTAATAATTTAATTTCCAAATACCTGGTTTTTTTATTCAGGAAGGTGATATAATATTTATACCTATTATATGTAACCAAAAGTGGCCTTTCTAAATTACTGTGGACTCGTTCGAAAGTATTATATTCCTTATTATTTAAGGAGGTTTTATTTATTTTTTTATTATCCTTAACTTAATAGCAAATTTCATACTTCTAGTCCTTAAATTTTAATAAATCCTGCTTAAGGATTTTGATATTATTTAATACTAGAAATTCTGCTAGTGGCTTTAAGGATATATGACCCATTTTGTTATGTTAGGTTATTAATTAATTTTTCGGAATTTTTTCCGATATAATTAGTATATCGTACGAGCCGTATTTATTTTCCTTTACTTTAAAAGGTATATAATATAGCCCATTTTTTGATATCCTTAGGTAATTAGTTTCCGGGTTTTTTTATTATATAATTGGATATTGTTATTATTTATTAAGATATAATAACCTTTTAATTTATTAATGAATAATAAATTTATTTTTAATTCCGGAATATAATATACTTGCTTTATTATATAATATTCTTCCGAATTTATATATTTTAGTTTAAATTTCCTTATTTCTTTTATTGTAAGGAATTTTGCTTGTTTTTATTTTATTGTTTTATGCGTTGGTTAAAGGTTAAATAAATATTTTTTATTAGTTATAATAAAAAGCGTTATATCGCTATTAATTATTAATTTTATTATATTTAGCTTATTAAACTTTTTAAATTTCAAATAATTTACGTCTTTATTAGTTATATTTATATAATTAATGGGGTTATTTTCGTTTTGGAATAGACTTATTTTAGGCTTGTTTATATTCATTTCTTTCGGAGTAGGAGGAAATAGGGGGTTTAGATTAGTTAAATCCTGATTTAGCTGATTTATTTCTGCGGACGTTGATTTTTCGGTTATTATATTAACCTGACTTTTTTCGTCGTTTGTATCGATTAAGGCCCTTAGTAGTTCTTCCTGCTTTTTCTTTCGTTTCTTTCGTTTCGAGGGTTTATTATTTTCTTCCGGTTTTTTTTTCGGCCGTTTATTTTTGGGGCCGGTTTTCGGGCCGGATTTTTTTACCCGATTATTCTGCCGGTCCTTCCAGTTTTTCGGAGCCTTATTAGGGTATAAAAAATAATAGTCTTTTTCCTAGTGGCCAGGAATTTTACAGTAGCCGCAATACGGCTGCTGCTTTTTTTTCCAGCTGTTTTTTCCTTTTCTTTTTAACAGGAAAATCTGCCCTTTTTTTTTTAGGCCTTTAGATTTATCCAATAAGAAAAAAAAATAGGATATCGGAAATAACGGCGTTGGAATCCTGCCGGAGGGATTGTATAATATTTTAGACGAAGGATTTATATACCTTCGGTAGGGAATTTAATATTTACGTTATAATTACTTTATTCGGCAATTCCAGGTCGTTGATTTTTAGTTCGTTTATTATAAACCGTAATTTATTTAAATAGGCCTTTATGGAATCGAAATCTTTTACCGAAGAATTAAAGAATTCTTTTAATAAAAGAAATTCGGTTATAAAGCCCGACGGTTTGTATTATTTTTTTAGGGCTGCTTAAATTTTTTTGTGGCTTGTAATAGATTTTATATAAGTTAGGGAATTTTTATTACAAAGCAGCTGGATAGTAGTTAAGGCTTTATTATTATCCGTTTGCGTTAAGCTTTTTTTAACGGATTCGGTTAGGGCTTTATTTAGGCCGTTCCGAATTAAGTAAGTTTTGATTTTAATGGTTTAGATTTCGTAATTTTCTGAACCCTTAAAGGAAACAAGGCGGCTGTTAGTAAGGTTGTTGGTTATTATTGGTTAAAAAGAATTTTTATTTCGACGGAGAATAATGGTAAGACTAAACCGTATTAGAATTAGAAAATAAACTTTTTAACGGTTCGAATGATATAAAAAGTTTTAAAATCGGACGGCTAATTGTTAAAATATAGCCGAATATTAATCGGGAAAAAATGGTAATAAATGGATAATTATTTTTTTAGTAACAGAAAGATTTTTCTTTTAACGAATAATAAAGATAAAAAGGAATTGTTTTAAAATCTAAATATAGAATTTAAGTGGATTCGAATGGTAAAGGTTTTGACTTAATCGGTTAAGGTTTGGTCGAAATAAAGGGGGGATATCCGTTATTTGAAATATAGATTATTTGGCTTTTAGATATTTTTTCCTGTAATGATTTTTATTTCGCTGGTAAGTAACGATATTAAAAAACCCTTTTAGAATCCAATTATTTAGATATTAAGGTTTTCGGAAGTAAAGAAATTTCCCGATTTGGTTTAGTATGGACCGAGATATAAAGTAATAGAAATTATGTAAAAAAGAAAGGAAAATATTGTTATTTTCCTTTAGGGTAGGTTTTTTCGGGAAGCCGTAAGGAGCTTTTATTGGCTGTTTTTGTATTCGGGGATATGTATAATGGGTGTTGTAGCTTTTGTAAGGCGCTGAAGCTTAGGTGGTATGGGTGATTTTTTAAGGGGTGGTCTTTTGTATTTAGGTATTAAAATAAATGCTAGCCGGAGCTTATAATTTATAAGATTTAGGCAGTAAAAGGATTTTAGCTATATAGGGTAAGCAAAAGAGTATAAGGATTTTACTGTAAATACTATATATGGATAAGTTTATATATACGATTTTTCGTAATTTTATTTATTATATTATAGCTATTTATAGGCGGTAAGTACCTGTATTTATATTGGATAGGCCGTTATAAGTATTAGGCTTATAGGGAATTATGAAAGGTTATGGAAGGTTATAGAATTTTCTGGATAGGGGGACGGGCCCTTTTATTTTCTAGCAGCTGTTTCATTTTAGGCTTAGTGTGTTTTTGCCCAGGGGCAGAACCCTTATAGCTACGTAAGCTCGTAATTATATAATTACGTTATTATACGGTTTAGAAGGTGCTGGAATCTTCCGTAGCCAGTAGGAATTTGTCCCTTTTTCCAGCTAATCCTAGATAATTCTATCGTAAAGAAGAGGCTAAGCTGTTGCCTATTAGGGGTTTAGTTGACTCTAGACTCGAAGTTATGCAACGACTTAAGGTTGACGAGTTAGGCTGTTATCAGGCAATGTAACCCGCTTAACAGTTTGGATATACACCGAAAGACAGAGCCTTGTTAGACCAAGGGGCGGGAGGGAGCGATGGTCTATGGTAAGCCTCCCAAAGCTTCCAGGTTGCTCCGAATATTGGTGTGGGCTAATTATTCATGATAGGTTATTATATCTTACCGGTACTTAAAGAGTGAGTCACTATAACAAACCTAACATGTGATCGGGTACCATATCCACTGACATGGTGGATGAGGCTAATACAACCTTTCTATAATATGAAAGTGCAGTTTTACTCCCTGGCTATCTATTGTAATTAATCGCCAACAGCATGATCTTACCTGTACTATTACTAACAATTACATAACAGAACGATAGATAGAATACGGCATATTAGACCGCCACTACTTCTACACCCTACACCTTACTGTGCCTTATATAAGGTGGGAAATTCGAAAAGAATAGCCACTGACCAGGACACGGGAATTTAGATGAAGCTTATCCAGGACGAAGCTGCACAGCTCTTTTCTCTTTTTCTTTGTTCAAGATACTGATGCCAAGCTCTTAGTATTGATATAGCGAGTAAAAATAGATAGAATGTACCCCTTCATAAGGTAGGCAGACAAGCATGCCCTCCCCCTGGAACCCAAGAAAGGCCTGCTAGCGTATGATTTGCTACCAAACTACAACGAAACCCGGATGGGCTTTGGTATCTGCATCGTTAACCGAATCCACCCTATATTTGCCGGAGATGTTCAAATCCAATAGTATGTCCATGGGGTTTCTCCAACGAATGTTTCAGGTTAGAGCGCTCTAGAATACTCCAATAAGGAGGGCTAAATACGTGCCACGTAAGCGCTTGGAGGATGATGCATATATACACCTGACGACCCCTGAGAGGCCCAGGGTGTCACGCAACGCAACCTGTGCAACGCGATTGCCACCAATTGGTTGCCACCAGCCTCTGCAACCCATCCATTTAGGATTTTTCTGAATTGCGCAACCTGCAACGCAATCCACGATAAGCTGCCTGGTTGCGCAACTGATTGAACATTACAGTGGCTGGTGATTCGTGGCTAGTATACATTAAAGCACCGCCACATCGACGATCTAGGGGTTCGAAAACAGGGGTCGGAAAGGGGGCAGGGGGAGTATGGGATCGGTGGGTCGGTATGGATCTGGCAGTTGGTAGCAGGTCGGGTAGCTTCGAATACGCCAGATAAACGCCAAAATTTATCTCACGACGGTCAGACACGACCATCGTATATGCCCTCACTTTAACCCGATTTGGATATTGTAACCAATGCATCGCTTCTTCAATTTGGTTGCAGTTACGCAACGGCATTCGACTAAATCCAGGCGGCTGGTTGTAGTGGATAGCGTTGCGTTGACACCCTACCAAGAGCACATGGTAAATAAAACTGTCAGGGAATATGTCGCCATCAGAGTGATAGGGGATAACTGCTAGGTAGGGGGGAGGAAGGAAACAGAATAAATCGTGCCCTATGGAAGCTATAGGGCTTATATAGCCGTATAAGCCCTCCGCTAGTGTATAAAGTGGGATCCTATGGATCCCTAGACCCCCTCACACTTAAGCCCCTGACAAAAACCATCAGATCCTCTACGGTGGGGAAGTGATTCCCCAGTTTTTGAACGTATTCCATGCGTTCCTACACACTGTTCAGCTTATCTTGATTTGCATCAACCCAGGGATTGCAGCACAAGGGCAGTACTCAAGTTGTAAGTATGATGGCAGTATACCATTCTATGATAATTTCGTTGTTGATTGATTTAGCAAATCTTGATTAGATTTTAGCACTATGTAATCCCACAAAGGCTGGCTTTTCCATCCCATTCTGAAAGAATATTCCTCGCTCCCCCCAGATTTCCTTGCAAGGTGCCCGCAAACTACTCGATCACTTCTTGTACTCTCCCTTGGCCACCCTCTTCGACAACTCAAGAAGTATCTGACCAGCCCATTCAAAATCTCCAATATCGAGGTACACCTGGGCGCTGATTCTGACCCAGAAGCGGTTGTTATACGTATAGACGACGACGTAAGTATTGTAGTCGCTGATCAACGCCCTCATCATCCACTCCCGAGCGTCCGACACGTCCTCAATTGGTATCTCGAGCTCCTGGTTCTCCGACCCTTCACTGAACCCAGCTGTGCCACCGCCAACGGCAGTAGCAGTAGTTACGAACTTGAGCGGCAGCGCGACATTGGTCATGCTGCACTTCGTCATCGAGCCCGACCGGTTCTCCAAAACCTCCGTACCAAGAATCTCGGCAGCTTTCTTTCCGCCCTCCTGTGCCAGCGTCTGCGTGTACTCCATGATGCGCTCTTCGCCGCCCAGGATGTCCCGGCGCCACGCGATAGCACTCGGGACGCAGAGGAATGTGCTCCTATCCGTGGTCCCGGTGAAGTCGAAGTTGGCGATGAAGGCCGACTTGTAGCTCTTCGGCAGCGGGTTAAACCTCTTGTTGGTTTTGGGCACGTACCCGTGGGAGGTGGGCGTCGTCGACGTGATGAGGTGCTGGTTCCGGAGCGGCACGTAGAGGACCGCGCACCCCCGCGGCACGTGCAGCCACTTGTGGCAGTTCGTCAGGAAGAAGTCCGGGTCCAGCGCGCCGAGGTCGAAGTCGATCATGCCGATGCCCTGGGCGCCGTCGAGGAGGCTGATGATGCCCTCCTCCCGGCACGCCTTAGTCAACTCCTCGAACGGGAACCGGACCCCGGGCAAGCTGGAGACCGCGTCATAGAGGCAGATCTTGGGCCTCTTGCCCTCTGCCCTGCTCTGCTGGACCGCCGCCTTGAACACTGCTACAATTTCTTCGTCCTCGCACGGGTATGTGATCGCAATTTCCCTCGACGCCAATTTGCCGGCGTGAGTGTCGACCAAGTAGTCGATGGTCTTCCCGTTGCTCCCGTAGACCGAGTTGAAGTACAAGATCTCGTCCTTGCCGTCATCGTCCCACATGAGGTTCCGCAGGATAGTGTTGGCTGCGTTCGTCGCGTTTGGCTCGAACACGACGGTGTCTGCGTGGACTTTCAACAGATCCGCCACGGCCGCCCGCGCTCCGTCCAGCTTCCGAGGTACGTCGTAGCGGATGAAGTCGTCTGGCCTTGCGTTTTCACGGTCCTGGTGATACCGTCGCTCTTCCTGAATGTGCCGCGGAAAGCTCCCAAACGAACCTACACTATTCTGTCAGCGCTATCCTCATCTATCCCGTCCCATGCCCCCACACCCTTGCATACGCACCATTATTTAGGTTCCGATACTCTGGATCGAAAGTAAAATGCTGGAGCAGTCTTGGTCCAAACTCCGGCCATTTCTTGTTCGTCGAATCAGACGCCATGTTGATTATGCTTTTCTCAACAGCTGAACACAATATTGAGTAGTAGCGGAACAGCTCCTTCGTCGTCGCTTGGGCATCAGCTTATATAATGGGAGGTTTTCGTCTAGGACATTTCATATAGATACTCACGTGTCATTTCATCACGGCTCTAATACCCACGAAGTCTCGGCCAACTTCGATAACAATACCTGCATGCCGCTGATCGGCAGGAAGAGTCACCCAATGAGATGACTCTTCAGCTGAATCTAGCTCACCCCACCCCTGCAGGCCTTATACGAACCGTCGTTGGAACCGGTAGAGCTAACACGAAGTAGCTCATCCGATCCGCTCCCTAGAACACTGACTATAATAGTTCAATGAGATCCTAGTGGTCCCACCTTTGCCGATTCAAACCACCGCAAAGGGACGGAAGCGATCTACGGAGCCCCCCCGCAGTTACTGTCACTTGGCCAAGACAGAAGGGCGTAAGCCTGAGCCATATTGCTGACCCGACCTCCGGTCCGGATAACCCAGTCACTGGTCCAAATAGAGTTACGCTGTAACACAATATGCAGTCTCTGTATGTGATGTTCAAGCTTCATTCATCAATAGACATACTCGATCAAGAGCGCGCTAAGAGGTTGCATTGATCAAGACTACCAGAATCATGGTATCTTCATCCTCAGCGATGAACACTAACCACCTGTACCCCTAAAATCTGGCTTCCATTCCAACTGCAAATAGTCTCTTGATGGTTTCTCCTCCATACAAGGTCGTATGAAGTATTTGTGGGCAACCATTGAGTCGACCCATCCGTAGTTCTAATTGCTGGTGTTCTTTGTAGGTGAGGGTTATCTGGCTATCGTGGCATTACCGCCTTGTTCTTTCACTCCTTGAGACAAAAAGGGTTATATGGCTAAGAAGGAGAACAATTGATCCTCAGTGTTGAACCTAAGGATAACTGATGGGTGGTCATAGCTAGTACTTTAGATGTATCAGGGGAGGGCTACACAAGTTCATGCGGATGCAGTTAAGAGTTTATCCCAATGTCGTTTTTATACAAGATGGTGTTGAAGTATATACAAGTATGAAACGATTGAATAAGTTTAGAGCATTGGAAAGACAACACAAGCAGGTCCGGGGCCCAGCTTCTGCGAGGTTCCGAGAAAATCTACAGCAAATGATGAATCTTCCAATATCCCTCCCTCGGCGGCAGCACAAGCCCTAGGCATTGGAGACTTCATAGCGTTCAGTAACAAAATCTTGCCAAGGGAAGTTCCGAATTCAAGTCGGACAAGAAACTATGCCCATTGGCAATCGTAGTCATGTCTCACGATTGACAGATGAAATACCTTTCTCGACTCCGCTCTATTCGAAGATGTCGTTCTGGGCACCGGGGGCGAATCCGAGCTTCATGTTGTAACCGGGAGAGACGCCCCTGGTGTCCTCCCAGTTGTTTCCTTCCTGTTCTGCAGAGACGTTAGGCTATTGGCATATCCTAAATGCATCGAATGGGGGAGGGGTGGCTGATAGTGCAGACGGGAAGACCTACGGTTCCAGACAATCATTTGCTTGGCACCACTCGTGCACTTGGACGGATCGTCAGCGCAGAGGACGGCGGGCTTCGCAGCGGCGACCTTCTTCGTGGACGTCGTGCCGGTAACATGGCATCTAAAGTTCTGCATGTACATGTTGGGCTGGCCGCCTGTAGTGTAATGGATAGACATTAGCCTCACTTTGGTGGTTCATTCATGGGGGCGCTGCTTTCAGAAACTTACACCCATCGGGAACCCAGAGCCAGGCGCAGTAGCAGCCGTTCTCTGGGCATGCGGGCAGGTCTGTCGGGACGTCGTACGACACCTGGCGCTTCCACGGGGAGCTGCAGATCGACCAACCGTTAGCTACTTCTGCTCGATCAAGGCTCGAGGTAAAGGTGACTCGGAGTTAGCTTCCTCTCGAACAATGTACTTCACTTACTGCTCAAGAACAGAGAAGACGGCCAAGTTGTCGAGGGTCACCTGGGAGATTTCCGAGTTATAGCTGATGGCGAACGCGGTTCCAGCCGTGGTAGACTGGTTATGGGTGTGGAATGCACCGCCCTCCCCACCGGGATTGTCGTTGAGGCACTTGGACGGGTCAATGGAGTGCCAGTCGTCGGGGTGCGTTTTCCCATCGGGCCAGTCGGTGACGAACTTGGCGTCGTAAGAGAGGGTGGTGAACGCGCGGTTCTGGGCGATCTCGACGGAGAACGAACCGCCCGCGGGCAGCTCGAGAGAGTCCCCATCGTCCGGCGGGAACTGGTCGCAGCCGCGGTTGTGCTGCATCCACCAGTCCTTCTGCGTCAGGTTATACAGGGGCGCAATCACGGTGTCCGTGTTGGGGTTGTCAACGCCGGGTTCGGTGCCGTTCTAGTGTCGTTGTTAGTGAATGTAGCTGCGTATGGACCATGGCTTCCACTACGGAAGTGGTGGTCATTGGTGGGTGCTTACCAGACAGTACATGCCCTTCACCCAAGCAGCCTGGTGGGCGTTGGCGAACCCAGCCGCAGCCAGGGAAAAGAGGAACGCAGTCTTCATCTTGTGCGTTCACGATGGGTGTGAGTGGCAATAAAGGTATTGGCTCTTTTATGAGTACAATATGAAGGAGGTTGATTGAAGCACGAGGCAAGATCGGTTCTGAGAATGGTGTGTAGAACAAAATCCTCTCTTCCTGGCTTTCCTGAAGACTATCGTCTGTATTTATAAGGACCGTACGTAGCCTTATCTTCAACATGAGCCTTGGAATTGGCCTCGCTAGCCTTGGCCTTGCTATTATTACCCGCGCCATCAGATCGAGCCCCTTCTTGCTTTGTTGCACAAGCAGTCGACCGCATCGGGCAGGTTGAATAGACCTTACCAATATCAAGTTTGGTGATGGCACCAGCATAGCGGACCCCTAAAATAAGCCTCGTAGTTTCAACGCCCGTGATAGGACCAAGAGCATTGCGGCTGACTGGGCGCTCTAGGGCTGAGACAGAGGCGGCGGCGTGCCTGTCCTCCCGTGGCATATTGTGGGTATCCCCCTTTCCTGTTGAAGTAGGTGGGGGATAATATATTAGGTAGCAAGTAGCTAACGACCCCATTAATGAACACCCAAATGCCGCCTTTTGTCGCTTACATCGATTGTCCTTACTGAGCATCTCATCGTCAGGAAACTCTGGGGAAACCAGATCTCGTATTACCGTTCAATGATGTTTGGATGTTGAAAGAGTGACACTGTGGCAGCAAGAGCCCTGAGCGGTCAGTACCGGTAAGGTCAAATAGTGCGATGCAGGTGAGAACCACTCGTATTACTCCTAATTGTCAGTTCGGGGTCGACCGTGTCATCGGCGAACATTGACATGAGCTATCTTCTTGCCCTTCCAGTGGAGTTTCAGTTACGGTTACATGCTTGACTAGTCACTACTACTTCCTACAACTTGGGCACAACGCAAAATACGAGGAATTAGTTCAGAGGAGCCTAGCTAAGAACGCAGCAGGTTACTACGTATGAAAGCCGGTGTATGACCACGAAGAAGCTGAAGAGCTACCGGCTTGAATCTTGTGTCTCGGCTTCTAGCGACGGCACGCGGCAGCCGACATTGGCTCCACTTACACCGCAGGCGACTCCACAGGCCCGTCCCTTACGGCTCTCCGCTATCCCCCTACCCAGTTCAATATTCGATAGAGGAATAGATAATACCATCAAAAAGCCATAGCACCCTTACTACGACGCCTAGGATTGTTTGTGACGATATCGTCATGATGACCTCTTTCGCGATGTGCCAGTCACCTACAGCATAAATAGCGGCAACCACTGCATATTGATTGTACGGCATGACAAGGTTTCATCCCCGAGATGGGTCGAATAGGTACTTAGTCATGTGGTTCTACTTCGACTTTTACTCTGCCCGCTTCTGGGCCGCAGATTTCCCGAGGATATACCCAGGCAGACATGACCGCCAGTGGCGGATTTGTTGATTGCCAAATCGGTCACGTAGCCTGACGGAAACCCCTTGCATTCTAATATATGGCAATGCGGCCCGGCAGGGCAAGGCTAGGGCAGGTAATTACCCCTTTGGTCAAATCCCAAGACGGGCATTTCAATCCAAAGTGATCGTCATTCACCCGTACCTTGGAAGTTGAGGCGGGCGACCAATATCCGACCACTATAATCCGTTCTCCTCGAATCAGATCGCAGGGGTCGCTGACCAGGGGCATCCGTAGGGGTCCACATAACCAATTAACGCGCTGCGGGCCAAGATGGGACGAGGAAGCGAATTTAACCCTCCCCTTAGCCTCCTCGTGGCACTTCCAACCTCCGAGCTGCTACGCTGCCAGATCCGGCCATGCTGATCTACCCTGGGGATAGCCTTAGATCTCTAGATTGCGACATCATGTCTTGTCATGTATCGAAGAAAGGACCGAGAGAGAAATGGCGTGCCGAGTTCCTACTTGGCTCGCCGTCGGATTGGTGACCCATATGAGGAGAACGATGCAAGTCAGGCACGTAATAATACCAAGACAGCGATGAGCCGAGCACGTGGCGGTAGCAAGCTAGAGAGGTATTAATATAGCCGTGGCTCAATCCAAGAGAGAGCGAAGATCACGCCCTTTCTTCTGTCCTTCTTCGTAGCTGTTGCTGTGTTGTCTTGTCGAATCCATTTTCAATTGGATTGAAGAAGTTGCCGGACGCTCGGAGAAGAACGAAAGAACGAAAGAAAGAAGAGGAAGAAGAGGAAGATGCGGTCGCACTTCCTTGCCACGCTCGCTGCGGCGGTACCGGCTGTCCTAGCCCAGGCCGCCGCCGGTGACTGGGACGCTTCGTACGAAAGTGCCGACGCGGCGGTAGCCAAGCTCTCGCTGAGCGATAAGATCCAGATCGTGACGGGGATCGGATGGAACGCGGGAGGGCCCTGCGTGGGCAACACAGCGGCCGTCAGCTCCATCGGCTACCCGCAACTGTGTCTGCAGGACAGCCCCCTCGGAGTGCGGTACGGCACCAGCGTAACGGCCTTCACGCCGGGGATCCAGGCGGGCGCAACGTGGGACCGGACATTGATTAAGCAGCGGGGGCAGTATATCGGCGAGGAGGCCAAGGGATGCGGAGTGCACGTGATGCTAGGACCGGCACCGGGGGGTCTGGGCAAGATCCCGAACGGCGGGCGCAACTGGGAGGGGTTCGGGGCGGACCCGTACCTACAGGGCGTGGCGACGGAAGAGACAGTGGCGGGTTTCGTAGCGGCGGGCGTGCAACCGACGGTGAAGCACTACATCGTCAACGAGCAGGAGCTGAACCGCGAGACGATGAGCTCGAACGTCGACGACCGCACGCTGCACGAGCTGTACCTGTGGCCGTTCGCCTCCGCGGTGCACGCCAACGTCGCCTCCATCATGTGCTCGTACAACAAGATCAACGGCACGTGGGCGTGCGAGAACGACCGCGTGCTCAACCAGATCGCCAAGGAGGAGCTCGGCTTCCGCGGCTACGTCATGACGGACTGGAACGCGCAGCACACGACGGTCGAGAGCGCCGTGGCCGGGCTCGACATGACCATGCCGGGCAGCGACTACGACGGCGGCAGCGTGTGGTGGGGCCCCGCGCTGCAGCAGGCCGTGAGCAGCGGGTCGATGTCGCAGGACCGCGTCGATGACATGGTACGCCGCGTGCTGACGTCGTGGTACTACTACGGCCAAGACCAAGGCTACCCGCCCATCAACATCGACGCGAGCGTGCAGGCCGATCACAAGGACAACGTGCGCGCGGTGGCGCGCGACGGCATCGTGCTGCTCAAGAACGACGACGCCGTCCTGCCGCTGCAGAAGCCGGGCAAGATCGCGCTCGTCGGCTCCGCTGCTGCCGCTGGCAACCACGCCAGCAATAACTGCGCTGACCGCGGGTGCAATGAGGGCGCGCTTGGTATGGGCTGGGGCTCCGGCACGGCTGATTACCCGTACTTCGTGTCGCCCGAGGACGCTATCACGACGCGGGCGCAAGCGGACGGGACGCAGGTTAGCACGGCGGCGAGCGACAGCCCCGGCAGCGTGGGGTCAGTGTTGAGCGGGGCGGATGTAGCCATCGTGTTCATCACGGCAGACAGCGGCGAGGGATACATCACGGTGGAGAATAATGTCGGGGACCGGATCAGCCTGGACCCATGGCACGGCGGCAACGAGCTGGTGGCGGCGGTGGCGGACGCGGCCGACAACGTCATCGTGGTGGTGCACTCGGTTGGACCCGTCGTGCTCGAGTCGGTACTGTCGAACCCGAGCGTCAAGGCCGTCGTGTGGGCCGGTCTACCGTCGCAGGAGAACGGCAACGCGCTCGTCGACGTGCTTTACGGAGATGTCAGCCCCTCGGGTAAGCTGCCCTATACCATCGCTAAGGCCGAGGCCGACTACGGCACCAAGGTCGTGCAGGGAAACGACGACTATTCTGAGGGCCTGTTCATCGACTATCGCCACTTCGATGCTGAGGAGATCGAGCCACGTTACGAGTTTGGTTTTGGCTTGTGTACGTTTTAACTTTCGTCTTCCCTTCCTACCCCTTCCTATTGCTTCCTCTGCCTTCCCTTTCCTTTTCCATGATATCCCATCCTCATCACCCTGTCCATCTCCCCGCTCTGTCTCAACGATACATAAGTCTGTCACCGAACAAAGGTAAAATGAATCACAGGGTCCAATGACTAACGCAACTCCCAAAACAGCCTACACGACCTTCGACTACGCCGACCTCGCCATCGATGGCGCGCCCACCTCCGGCCCTGCCACCGGCGACATCATCCCAGGAGGGCGCGCCGACCTCTGGGAGACGGTAGCGACGGCGATGGCGACGATAACCAATAGCGGCGAGGTGGCGGGTGCCGAGGTAGCACAGCTATACGTGGGCTTTCCGGAGTCGGCGGGCACGCCGCCGCGACAGTTACGGGGGTTCTCGAAGCTGCCGCTGGAGGCGGGAGCATCGGACACTGCGACCTTCGCGCTGCGCCGCCGCGACCTCAGCATCTGGGATGTCGCCGCCCAGGAATGGGTCGTCCCCGCCGGCGAGTTCAACGTCACCGTCGGTGCGAGTAGCCGGGACCTGCGGCTCGCGGCGACGCTGACTGTTGCTTGAGCGAGCCAGTAAACTTAATTCGTGTTTGGTGACCTAGTCAGTCTAGCTTAGTTCTACTGCCTAAACCAAGAAAGAAGAGCGTGGCAATGAGGAGATAAGGTTAGGGAGGGGAAGGGGACAGGCGTGGGCGTGAGGTTAGCATGTATATATGTAGATGAATTACTTAGGAGATGCTTGTTCTTGTATATATGATCTTGCGGGAATCAAAGACTTTTCATTAGTGCTACGCCTCCCTTGGGTATCTAGGTTCCTATCTACCAAACCAGCGCCACCATCAATCCCAAACCCTGTAGACGAATGCCAAACCGTAACTTGTCCTACTGGTCCAGTGTACGCCAAGCGCGTCCCATAGCAATGCGGTGGCTGCCTAGCCGGCCGACCAATACCGGAATATATAGAACGAAGGTGTGCGGAGATAATCTCGGAAGGGTAGTGATGCCAATGTATCACCGGGGGGGGGGGGGGGGGGTATCGAAAATGGCTGTACAGAAGGGAAAGACTCGGGGAAAGAGAGGGATCATTAATGCAGACCCAGGTTCGGTGCTAAGAGACCAAAGACGACGGCAGTCAACCAACGCACCATGCTCATTCTGATGACCCTGATCAACGAGGATCGTGGGTTCCCGTGTCCCCAAGCCAGTAAAACCTCTGAAACGATCACTGTGCGGGCCTAGTGCATGATGAGAAGGTCTCAGGTGGCGAACAAGAACAGCATTGTCGGGAAGATTTGGTTAAGCACCTCAGAGTGACCCTATATAGAATGACAGGGAATTGGGTATGGCATTCTTGATCTCGAATGAGGGCTTCCAACGACGTTGTATCAGGGCGGATGCTGTAGAGACTCAGTATTAGGAAAACGCGATCGAATGATATAGCAGTGGTGTTATGAGCGCCATGAAGTGATGTCCGACAGAGGTACAATGTCTAGAACCTGGTACCTAGCCCTCGGAAGCTCGATGCAAGGAGATGGCTAGTAGCGCTACTCGAGGAAAGAAACGAACTAGTCCCTTCGCGGTTCACGCAACTGCTTGAGGCTGACGAAGATCTTTACTCGGATGCCATCTGCCATGCGGGCTTCCATCTTCAAGCAGTTGGACGTGAACTTCCACTCGCCCCAATAGACAAACTTGGGCTCAGGTCCACTGGGGAGGCGAAGTGCACCGCGGGAATCTCGATCCGGCACAGGAGATCCCGCAACAGCAGTCGCTGGATCTAGCTTTCGCAAGATGGAATCTGCACGCTCGGGCTCGTCCTCAACCTTGACCATGGGACCCCCGTCGTTCTCGGGGTTCTCTCTGGGCTTTGCGAAAGCCTCCGGGTGGTTCTTGGTCATGGTCTTGATCACGTCGTGGTTGGCATCGTTCAAGGACTTGTACACACCCATGTCGATGATGTCATCATCGATTTGGTGGACAAGAACGAAGACCGTTCTGTCAGAGTGGGTTGGCTTATCGTTCCAAGCATGCATGTTGGCCTTCGACTGCAGGGTGAGGGAAGTAGGGAAGTACAACTGGTGGGACGCAGTTCGCTTCGTGGCTACTTGGCGCTCAGGCTGGAATCCCGGCGGCGTGGCAGCACGCGGGGTGGGCAGACGAACACGCCGGTATTGAGGGTTAGGGTGGTCGGTTGGTTCGCGGCGATCAGGTGATCCATCAGGGCTCGGTTCATGGGACTCTGCACCACGGGGACCAGGTGTCCTGTGGTAGGTTAGCTCAGTTTCATACTCTATGGCTAGATCACATAAGGTCAAGGACTTGACTTACACGAACAAGGCCTCCTCATCATTACCACTGCCGGGATGGTCGTCATGTTCAATGCTCGGCAATAGGAATTCCCGAGGCTGAAACCTGGGAGCCTTAGCCCTCTGGGAAGGACCAATGGCATTAACAGTTCCAGGAGCTTTCGACTTTCGTGGCCGTCCGAACACATTGTTGGTCGGCTCTCCATTGAGAATCAAGTCTGCTAGTAGACCTCTTCTTTTCTTGGTCTGGGGTTGGCCGTTCTCGTCAGTTGGAATCTTCCCAGCCAAGATGAGGGCATTCTCCTCAGCAATGCGCTTCCATCCGCTGGCTCCAGGACGCTCGCGACGCGCACCGGGTGCGGCCGAAGCAACTCGAGGCGGAACTGAGGAAGCTGCAGGCAAGGCATAGGCAGGCGCAGGTCCTGTAGAGCTTCCAGCAGGAGAGCCGGCAAAAGGCGTCGCAGAAGCGTTCGACGACGAGTTCGACGGCATATTGGCGACAGGCGTGTCGGCAACAGGTGTGCTAGAGTATGTGGGTTCGGGATGACAAGAGAGGGCAAATGTTAAGGTTGCGTTGGGGGTCTGTGGAAATAATTGGCTGTCGAGAACTGTTGGAATGGGAATTTACCGCAAAGGGAAAGAAGTACCTTGTATCCCATAAGTACTAAGTACCCTTTCTTCGCTCATGAGAAGTGAATTGAGAAAATTTTCGTGCGTGAAAATCATGGAATCCGATTAATAGTTGACTAAGGGGGGTATAGGGGGAAATGGGATGGTTATCCTAATAGACGCCAATAAGGCAACTGCAGACGGCACTTGCTATGGGAGGTACAGCAGTACCCTGAATAAGAGTCGAAGTGACAGTAAAATAGTCTGCTTATATTGAGAGCTTGTATGTACCACATGGACTCGTATGATGAATCGTCTAAGTGAATATTGGTGACGGTTGATCTGGTGATGGTTGGTCTGGTGAAGGTGATCGATCTTGCTTCACATTCGCACACTATTTGATCTATCTGGGCTAGGCCAAGCTAGGACCTTTATCACGGCGGTAACAACTCCAATAACTGCTGATGAATATCCACGTATCAATTGAATTGTTGATACATCTTAGAGGTTACTGGGACACTATCCTTGTCCCACCAAATACAAAGGAGCTACTAAACAAGAGACCACCATCATAGAGCTATATACGTATATTACATATAGGAACTGTTATCATACATGGTGATATGGAATCTAAACAACTAAACCATTAACATACAATGCCCCAAGATCCGCCAAGATCTAACCCCTTTCTGGCCCCTTTTATTCCTTATGTGGGTATTTCTGACAAACGCCTTTCTATTAGCAGATTGTTACCTTAGATCAGATGATTGTATTCGTGTGCCTGTAACAGGCTTCTCGCAAAGGCCTTCAGGGGTTATCACTTGGCTATCCTTCGTCGATTATCGTCCACGAATTCACTTCAATTCTGATGATGGCTAGGAAGTGAATGGTGTTCGGCAAATGTAATGATGTTCTATTGCTATCAACTTACCAGGAACCCCTTCAAACACTATCCACTACCAGCAAGAGCCTTGCAACTATTCTACGGAAAGATGATCATTGGATCCGGGACGTAGTGACACGAAAGCCTATGCCTTGGGTCTTATTGGCTACGGTGCTAGGTACCACCGCGATATCTCGAATTCTTATCAATCAGTGGTTTCCAGCTTGATGGGTTAGATCTTCGTGGTTAGGTATGCGCAATTGCGTCACCTTGCAGGAGGCAAAAACGCCGTTATCCATTTCGACGGGGACAAATGACGATCCAGGACAACATGCAAATCTGCAAAGGGTTGTTTTCTCGGATGAATCACATAGCTTGACCATATAAGATTTGCTACGCCCACCTTTATTGGATCGCTTTGTTAAGTTTGGACGAATGTTTTGCCATCAACTTTAGCTTTTGTTCTTATCTTTCCATTGGGGTCACAAGGCAAACTGGACGTCCAATATCGGGAGAGCTTATCAGTGGGATGAACTCTATATACACTCATACTTTATAGCTAGGTAGTTTCCAGTGTCTTGCCACGTAGAAGCATATCCTATCAGGACTATGGCATTTGCTATATGTCCATCGTAGGAGATAGGTCACTAGGCAAAGGCTTGGCTCAAACTGTTCAGTATTAAACCAGGAAGTCATGAACCGCCTTCCTCGACCCCCCCAAGTTCTTGACTTCCTCGGTAACACTTGGTATCTGATTAGAACAGCTCGATTTTTCACCTACGAACACCTTGTTTCCTACTTGGTACGATCAATACCGTTTACTGCCCATCCCCCCAAATCCTGCAAGATGATTAAACATTCCACCTACACCTACGCCACCCACGACGAAATAGCCTTAGATTGCGATGTGTACACACACGAAGATGAGTGCGATGCCATCAATGTACCTGTCGTGTTGTTCTTCCATGCAGGCGGGCTCGTAGGGGGCTCTCGGGCCTGCGTTCCGCCCTGGCTGGTACAGACATGCCACCAGAGAAAATGGCCTTTGATAAGCCCAAGCTATCGCCTTCTTCCGCAGACTGGCGCCCAAGGACTTTTGGAAGACGCCATAGCGGCATTCCAATTTGCGCAGACTTACGGCGCCAGTGTTACGGGAAGGAAACGACAAGTGATCGTAGCTGGTGCAAGTGCAGGTTGAGTCCCTACCTCTCTGCCCTCTTCTAGGAATACATTTAACAAGGGCATTGCTAACGTGAATCTCCATCCTAGGTTTCTTCATGGCTAGCTTGATTGCTTTTCATTCTAATCAGAAGCCTGCGACCTTACTCAGCATTTCTGGCATTCCCACCTTTCAGCATGATTTCTTCGCCTCATCAACCCTGTTAACGCCTACCCCCATCCCGGACGAAGAAGTCGAGCACTTTCTGTGTGGTCCAGTCACCATCGGAACCACCCCGGCACATGATCCAGTCACGTTGTCAATTAGCCAGTTATTGCCATCGGGAGAAAGGAATCCTGATTATGTTCGCCCTTCCAAGCCCGCTGAAACGGGCACGTCCTCCCCAAAGTCATCGGATAGACGCTGTCTTTACGACTATTACCTTTACAACAATAAGTTCTCGAATCTAGTCGACCACGTGGACCCTGGCTTCCAGTGGACATCCGATGGCGCACGCGATGAAAAGTTGGCCAACTGGCCGAGAACGATCTTCATTCACTGTCGCGAGGACAGAAACGTATCGGTTGATGTTACAATAGCCATGGCTCAACTCTTGACCACCAAGAAGGCGAAAGTGTTCCTCACTTCAGGACAAGGGCATCTCTTCGAAGCGACATCGTATCTGGAAGACAATAGCCCCGGTATGGATGCGGTTCGGGAGGCTATCGAAGTCCTTGATGCCAACTTCAAGGTTTAGACCAGAAGCGTATCAAATGTCGTCTATCATACTTATATCAAGTTTCGATACCCTAGTTTACTTCCAATACAGCCCTTTAAGCATATATGTAGATGTTAACTGTCTCGCGACGCTTTGATAAGCTTTAACTCGTCTTGTCGGTCATGTCTGTCCTGGATATGATAACCAGACACCATTTGATGGCCGCTTCCCGCATAGAGCTACTTGCTCCTCTGGCATATGCTGTAGAAAGAAACGCTGCGTTTTCGGGTCTTCGTAGATGTTGAGGGTTATAGGCTTAATAACATTTTTCATTCCTTATATGCTCAGATATATCACACTATATACACTGTGTGGTGCTTTCCACAGCTTAAGCGTCCAGCTTCCCCTTGATGAAAGTCAGGGCCTGCTGGCCGTACTTGTTGACATATTGCTGGTGCGTGTTGGCATCATTTCCATTGCAGCAATACGGGTCAGCAGCGTCGCAGTAAGACTGGATGATGGTGGGACTCCCAGGCGTGCATTGGAACCCGGACGGGCGGGCGGCGAACTGCAATGGCTTTCGTTAGCATTCATCCGAGCATCCATGGGATCGGAAGACGTATGTAACTTACTCCACCAGCCTGGCATGTGCCGACATTGTACGGCAGACCGACCGTGTTGTGGGGATCTCCCATGAAGATAGCGACCTTGACGGCGGCCAGAGCATTGCCTGTCAAGGTAGCACCGGCACCGCCGCAGAGGGCGTTATCCATAATTTGGCCGCCCTGAAGAAGTTCCGACGTGTTAGCACTCAGAGCAAAAGGTTCTAGGCCCCGCTTCGTGCTGATACGACTTGAATAGCCCTGCATGCATGGACATACCTGAGAGTATCCTATGAGCGCGATCTTAGTGTCGGGGCACCTGGCGTTAAGGTCTGTCACAGCTTTGACGACAGCTGCGGTGCCCTGGGTCGCGGACTGGTCATAGGAGATGCCGCCACATGAAGATTGTCCACCGCAGGCCGGGTACGTGATGGGCTCGGACCCGGCTCCGGGGTACGCCTGGACAACCATGTTGACAAGTCCCTGGGACGTACCGTATCCGGGTCCGACGGTGGTCTCGCGGGCTCCGAAGACGTAGACACTGGGGCAACTCTGGCGCTCTTGGAGGTCAAGGGGCGTCGAGCTGGCAAGCCCAGCGAGGAGGGGCAGGGCAATGGTAGCCTTCATGGTGAAGTAGAATCGATGCTGTGAAGTTGGACTGTGGCTTAGTCTGTTTGTTAGGCACTGCTCTGATAGTAGTAGTTCGAGGATATCGAAAGAGATCGTCGCGCTGGGAATGTTTATATATACGAAGTGGTGGATCTGGGTTGTTTCGTCGATCACGGACTAATCCGAAAAGACATACGGAGGTGACGGCCGAATCTTGGTATCGTATGGCTAAGCTTTCCTTTGCGTCTAGACCCAGACAAATGAGGTTTCGGCTAAATGCAGAGCCCCTGGCTTTACCCTGGCACGTCCCACGTGGAGATCGGTAAAATGTATATACAAAATCTGGGGAGCATGATTCTAGGCTAAAGATTGACCTTTTCTACATTCTAGGGGAAGGTCGCTCGTCATCTGCTCCACTCCCTGTTTCGTGTCTCGGTGGTGCTTGTTACCAAATGAGTACTACAGCCCTGACTGGGATCATGTAACCTCCGCGACTCCCTCCGCGCCTCCGTTCCTCCGGGTCCCCAATGATCATATCATCAAACAATGAAGGCTCTGGCCATCCATATCCCGTAATCCGAACCTATTAGTGGTTAGACTACCCGTTGAGTTGAGATAGATGTAGCCTAAGCCTTGTTAATATGACTTGCATGGCGCTATGGGGTCCATCATCAGTCTACCTAGTCAAGCTAGTATTTAACGATTCTTGACCACGAGTGGCTGGAAGTCACACTGTGCTTGACATCGAAGAAGGCCTTCTGCCGAGAGATCATATGAATTATCGGATCAAGTCGGGGTCAAAGAGTGCTCCCGGCTATGATGCTAAGGTAACTAAAAGAAAAGCTCGGCCGAGCGATGTTATTCGCCGCTGGCCTCGGAGCAACTGTAGCTACATGTTCCAGGTGGAAGATCCATAGATTCCATACGGTAGGTACCATACGGGTCCAGAACAGCAAGAAAACGGCCTGAGAGTTCAAAGCCCCCTCCATTCTTACCAACCCTTGTCCAACAGTCAATGGTAGCACTGTCGTGGATCGCACTCTAATCTCGTTCGTCTTCAGATGGGGCTGTATCTCTTCCTAGATAACCTGGTCTGCACTGACCCCCTACGACCTTTGCCACAGCGATCATATCTTCCCCCGCGAGGCCCAATTGCATCGCCTCTCCATAAAGTGACTCGCAGATTGAAATCAGCGGCATACGCGTATCGGCAGCAGTTCCAGCCTCCTTAATGAGTCGGGCGCTGTTGTAGCAATCCTTGATCGATGCCTGCGACGACCAATCTCCGTTGATCATTTTGGCGATCTTGAGCTTAGAGTACGGAGATGCCATAGGCCCTGCGTTGAGCACTTGGCCGAATGCATCGATATCGAGGCCCTGAGCTTGCGCAAGACTCATGGACTCCGCCAAGCCGACCGTCATGGTGATCGAATACGTGTTCACGGCGTACTTTGTCATGAGCCCCATCCCGATCGGCCCGCAGTACACGGCAGCCCGTGTCATCGGCTCCACGATAGGCTTGATGCGGTCTACCATGTTGGGGTCCCCCGCTAGCATGCCGACGAGCTGTCCTTGTTCTGCAGGAACCTTACTGCCGCTGACGGGCATCTCGACAAAGCTGCCGCCCGCTTCCTGCGCCTGACCCGCCAGGTAGCGACTGAAATCGACAGAGACCGAGCTGGTATTTACCAGTGTTTTTCCGCGAAGCGCTGCTTTGAAGCCGTCCTTGTCGAGGATGCTTCTGAGGGAAGGCTCGTCGAAGAGCATGGTGAATACAACATCGGATTTTTCCACCACCTCAGCTGGAGTATCGGCAACTTCGGCCCCTGCTTCCACTAAGAGGGGATACTTGGATATGGATCGATTCCATACGATAAGCTGGAACTTGAGAGCAAGTCGCAACGCCATGGGCGTGCCCATGACGCCTAGACCGATGAATCCGATGCGCATCCTGTTGTCTAAAGATTATGTGCGGGTTTGCGTTGAGGTTGCGATTTCAGATCTACTCGGCATAGACCATTGCCTTCTATTAAATGACATAGCTGAGCAATTGTTCAAGTTGTTGCACCAAAGGTGCCATATGTATACTCCAAGATATCTGCTGCCTTGATCATATGTAAGTACGTACACCCTGTTGGTAAAAGGATCGGATCCATGCAAGATGCACGGGACTTTTCATGGTGTCAGAAATCTACCCATATGTGAGATGACTACTACGGAAATATGTCACAAATTCCGATTTCCCCTCCCTCCTGACACAAACTCTCTCTCTGCGTGAGGTGGGGTTGATCCTTGCAATACCGAGAGATTTGCATTTTTTTCGTAATCCCTTCATGATAAGCCTTCAATCAACGTGTCTAAACATGCTGAAGTTCGTTAAAGAAACCGATTTACTACTGCAATTGTTCGGGGCCTGGTCATAGACTATCATACAAGTATAAATACTGCAATACGGTAGGGCCCACGTAGGAAGCCCATATGGCCCCACGCCACAGTCAGGGGCAGCACTGTGGAAGAATTGATGGATCGCTGGTAAATCCCGCCTTGCTTACCTCCTCAATACAACAGCGATCTTTTCCTACCAGTACCCATTAAGCACTACATGTCAGTATCATATAGCATTAATGATCTCCTTATAAGACGTATATTGTTAGATTACTTCTCTACTAGGTATAGGGAAACCGAAAGGGTAGTAAAGAATACCCCGCAGTCATTAGATCAACAGTGCATTATGGACCACTTCGACAGACTCTATTATATATCCCTATATACTAAATATTCCAAAGATCTATAACCCGCGAAAGCAAACCAGCAAGCCTTTCTAAGAGTGGCTCTTGCCACGCTTGTTGCTGCTTTCTGCTTCTGGCGAGTGTTCTCTTTTCTTGGCATTGCTCTCCTCTGACTTGAGCCTGGCCTCGGTGATCTTGTCCAATGTCGCTCGAATGGCAGGCAGTCGCGTCTCGTGACCCCAGATGAGGATGCTCATGATAAGGTCCTTCAGCTTTTCAATGCTATCTTCTTCAGAAAGCACGAAGGAGCGAAGCTGTTGCTGCCAAAATAACTCCCCGTCTTCCCACGTCACGTAAACAAAAGCTACATATCCGTTCGCCGCAATGCTGAAGGCAGTGCTGTCGACAGGATCTACTCCGTATTCGCTTGCCAGGCGGTTCAGGCCCTTCACGACGTTGACGCAGGTGGCCGAACCTCCCAAGCACTGGTTTAACGCCACGGGTATGCTGCCGTCTGTTCCTTTGAACTCCGCTATTAGGAAGGGGAAAGACAGTTTCTGGCCTACTTCGCCGTATCTCGGGTTCATGTGATATGATTCTTCGTATTGACTGTCTGAAAAGGAACCTTGCTGCGAATATCCGTATGTTACATCGGGTCGAGGTTGCGATACTCTAGTATCATCCGACTTGCCACCAGGGACAGCGGATACCTTGAAGTGGAGGTTCTGAACATGATACAGAGCTCTTCTAAAGGTAGTATTTAGCAAGACTGCCGTTAGGAAGACATATTCCATCATGAACGAGTGGATACTCATTTCACATGATCTCCCAGATTGGGAGAGATGTAACTCCGTGATATTCTCCTCTGCCCACAGACGTGGGTTCTTACTTTGAGATCGCTCAAGTTCCGTGCAAAGGCGAATGACATGTGCTGGCGGGGGACCATCCAGAGTTCTGATACTATATTCGATGTTGTTCTTGTGAAGGTGACCTCTCCTATAATCCTCACCTTCTACAAGCCGATCCGACCTACTTTTTTCTGTTGGTGCGGCTGTCGTGATAGTCTTCGTGGACGGTCTTGAGACCCCCATGTCACTTTCCACAGAAGTGTCAACAGGACTAGAGGGCTTTCCAGGGTTGGCCATACTGGTTAGCCTTGGCATATCTCTGAGCCAGCAGATGATGTGATTCGAACGAGCTGGCGAGCAGAATTCCTTTGCGCGGTATCGTTTCTTAGGCTGTAATTCTACTTTCCGCTTCTTCTCTTTCGCTGTCGTGTTCTCCATCATGTTGTGTGCCTATGATGCCGTATATATAATAATCCTAAGATAGTCGCTGCTTTGATCCACACGTTATTGTCAAGGTTTGGGGGTCGCGCGGGACAATGGAGTAGTTTACAGAAATATGAAAGATACGAGAATGAACGTCGAACTGGGCCTTTGTTTATTTTGTTTCAGCCTCCGTGTCACAATAGTGAGACATAACAGACAAAGAAACCCCAGTCTTGAGCTCCACGGTGGTTCGGCATTTGCTACATAATAAAAATTAAATGACATAGCGAGTCCCTTGAAAATCTCACTGGAAATCAATGGCCTTTGGCTTAGGCTGTATAAGTGGCCGCCTACTCGCCAGGCAACCCACGAATACGTATTACGGAAAGACTCAATACGGGATGCTGAAATCGACCAGCTCACTATACTGCTGCACCCCCCAGTTCCGAACGCCCTCGTTCAGGCTCTCGAAGTACTCCCTATCATAAGCACAGCCCGCGCGCAACCCGCTGATCTCGCTGGTCCGCCAGGTCAGCCAGCTATCGGCGCGCACGCCCTCCGGAGCCCGAAAGACTCCCACCGAAATGCGGACCACGCCATCGTGCCTTTTCCCCTCTCCCTCTGCCCCATGCTCCTCCAACCGGTGACGGGGGTGGTAGTAAAAGACCGTAGCCCCGCAGACCCCGCAGAACGAACGCAGCGTGCCCGGCGAGGATGCATATGTCTTCGACGTGCCAATTTGGAGATCGGGTCCGATTCCTGGCTCGCACATCGCCAGCGGAACGTACGCCCACGCGCCGACGTGCACGCCGTTTACGAGGCGACAGTCATTGCAAGCGTCAACGACGGCCTTCCAGCGCCTGGGGTGGACGGGCGACGCGCACTCCCTCACAGCAACAGCAACCTCATCCTCATTACCATCACCGCCAGCACCATCCCCCGCCGTCGTCGTCACCGCCAGCGGAGGCGGCCGTCGGATCGTAAACGAAACGCCCCCGCAATGGCACTCGCAGCGCAGCCTATCCTCGCCATCAACCGCGCCGAACTCAGCTTCGGGGATCTCCGGCTCGGCGCTGCCGTCTTCCGGGTTCGTGATCCTGAGTTTGCGCGCCGGCCCGATGCTTGGCAGCCAGTCGTACAGCCCCGCGGGGGCGGACCGCGTGTAGAGGTGCTCGTCGATGAGGAAGACGGTCTCGTCCTTGGGGAACGGCGCCGTCGCGATATACCACATGTCGAGCGACTCGACGTAGTCGCCGACGTGGCAGCCGCAGGTGGTGCAGAAGCGGCGGTCGCCGAGGAAGCCGTCGCGGAAGTAGCGCGTGGTCGTCGGGGTCGTGGTCGCCGACCCGCTGAAGTTCGGGTGGACGCCGGTCGGGAGCGGGGCGTGGAAGATGCATAGCGTCCCGTGCGTGTAGCGGCAGCGGGCGCAGTGGCACACTGTATTTAATAACGTAGGTCAGCATCGTGATTTTCTTCGTGGTGAGGTATCAATCATCTCGCGCTTCACGATTCGAGGGTTCTGTCTCAATTCTCTGGACAGCCTTTCCTTCTCTCCTGAACAAAGCTATGTGTGCCAATGATGACCGGAAGACATCGAGTCTAGCTCTCGAAAGGGGACGGAGTCACGAAACATAAAGAAGCTGGCCTACTGTGTGCGCTGATGGGGAGAATCGACGCAGGAAGAGTCACCGTGTATCGAGTCGATTTGCAGTGGCAATGCGCCGCGATCGTCCTGGCCTCGGTCTTGGTCTCGGGCGTTGCCATGGTGTTGCTTGTTATTTGCAATGTTGTCTAGCTACTTGTCACAGTGTCACTGAGGTGATGGCCTCTGAAAGCTTTCTGAACTGCGAGAAATATGCTTCTATTCATGGTCGCTACCTAAGTGCTATTTAACCTCCAACATCTCACATCTCATGGAACGGATCTGACTGTATTCCCGACGTAGTCAGCGCAAACTTCTTCCAGGTCGCGGAGTTAGAGGTTTAGAAGATAGAACGAAGTACCGTGCATCGTGGGGCTGCAAGAGCGTGAGGTGCGTGGGTCGCCGGCGATAAAGTCGCAACCAGTCATCTTATCCCGAGCGATCAGGCAGATCCGACATCCCCACTTTCGGAATTGGGAGGGCCAAGACCGTCAACATGGAGCAACAGCGCTGATGATCACCGGACCCCAGATCTGCCCAGATCAATGGCCCGGATATTCAAAATGGTCATACGTTCACTATGAGGATAGATACTGTGTTTAGAAGCATACATGGATGACTAGGAGCCCTGGGAGGCTGGTCTTGAATGCGCGATCGGTTATCAATCAACCTTGGAAGTAAACAGATGACGTCAAAATATAAAATACGTACTAGGGGCTTATCGCTTATCTATGAAGCAGGGATTGACCAATTGAAAGGCACATAGTACTCAGAATAGATACCTAGGTACTTCATTACAATTCATCCAGTTCGTGCTGCGACATACAATGGCTGATCATACAATCGATAGGGAACATTTCCAAGGTGGTAGTTGGTAGTGGGGTGAGCAAGTTCAGGGTACCTGGTGGAGGTCCCTGGTTGAGGGTCCCTAACTACCTAGGTAGGTCGTGGGGGGCCAATCGCGGGGCTGAAGCGCGTATGATGCATTGGGAAGGTGGGGACACGAATCAACCAATGAGGGGCAGCACTTCAACGACCATCAACGACACAGGTACCTTCTGTATAATTCTGTATGGCCAAGTTCGAGGTTCGTGAAGGCAATCCATGAGATGTAATGAGATGTACGATGCCACGGTTGATATCGTTGGATCAGAAATGTCGTGTTATCCTATCACGGTCTGGTTGGCAATCCAAAGCCATCAACTATCTACTACTTCTACTAATCGATACCCTGATGCTACAGTCTTCCAGTGTCTTGCCATCTCTGATGGTTATCTTGTATGTACCCAGAGGAAAATCAAACTGGCAGTTACTTAGGCATACGTCTCGATCCCAATCGCAATGTTGATAGCACACTGTAGGGCAGGGCGTTAGGTACTTATGTAGGCAAGTCAAGGGATGTACACGTCCATGTATCATAAATCGTTGATCGAGAGACCTTCTGCTGTAGATGTAGGATAGGTATCCTCTGGATACATTCCTGGGTCTGGACTTTCGTGTACCGCGATCTCTAAGTACATTGAATGCCAAATGATACAACAGGGCAGCAGCAATTGATTCCAGACATCATCTTCTCTAGTAGCAATCAGTGATGATACGTATGTATATAATACACTGCAAGAAATTTAGATCGGATCACGTATGCCAAAATCAGTACCGCTGATAGGCCTTTAATCATCTGTGTACCTCCATGCGTTTGGTTTTCTTAGGCATCTAATCAAGTTGATTATGTAGGCATGTGTAACTATCTGGATGGGGATACATGTAAGAGTGTATTAGCAGCATCATATGACTCACGCAGACACGCTTTGGGCATGGCCTAAACAGTCGTTTTTCTGATTAGAACTGATTATATTACGGGATAGAGAGACAAGTATTATGATTGGATGGAAAATTGCAGCGTCCTGCTGATGCAGCAAGAGCCTCATTACGAGGTTACTACACTGATAAGTATATAGTAGGTGCATCAATAGTCATGCATACCTATAGATACGTAACAAAAGACTGAGAAGTGACATGTTGGTTACACACCTGGATGGACTGTCTGTACACCGGCAACCGAGTGTGATCACTACCTGACAAAGACCAGGCCTGTACTGATCCCAATCAACCACTAATCGCCCTTCCAACCAACCCAGCAGGGTGCTAATCACTGCTTCTTGATCAGTTTAGGCCTTCCTCAATTCACTTTCCTGCAAAGCAGACCTGGAACTGACCAACCAGAACTCGCAATTGGAAAAGTCTTGCCAGTACCTAGGTACCTTCATACCTACCTACTTACTGATTTAACTGCCTACCTGCCTACCTACCTACCTACCTACTTGCCTAAATACCTGCCCTCCTACTTTCAATTTTTCCATCCTTCCATCTTTCCTTCATCCATCAGAAGATTGATTCAACTGCAGAGTTTTCAGCAAGACTTCCCATCTTCCATCTCTACTATCCATCATCTTCACGAACCTCATCATCTGTTCTTTCGCCTTCGTTCAGCAAACCAACACATCTTGAGATTCGTTTTACTTCGGATTGATATCTTTCGGGATTGATTGTTTACCTACTGTTTCGTACGAATCAGTCTAGCCACCAACATCATCCCATATATACATACCTTCCTCTCTACCTATTCTATACCCATCCTCACCCACCTTTCTCTCTCTATCTACATAGCACCACCGGAAGTTGTCACCAAGATGTATCGCGCCGGTATTTTCGATTTCTTGGCCCTCTTCCTGGTCTTCGACCTTCTGTGCCCAGTCTTTACGGAGCTGGAGCACCCCTCAACGGGCGGTTTCGTCCTTGGGTTTTGTATCGTCCTTGCTTTCTGTACATACACAGAGAGAGCCTTGGCCTTAGGTCTTGGCTATGCCAATTGGTTCGCCTCTTGGCTTATCTATACGTATGGGGACTATAATGTCTCCTACGACCTATACCTCATCCTCCTCTACATCATCTACCTCCACGCCATGAACGCCTACGTCGGAGCTACCGTCGTGGCGGGCGCTCTGGTGGTGTTAGAGTCTAGCCGCGAAGCGGGTATCAAGCTTCCGGTATACCTCATTCTCCTATTCGTCATTGCCTTCCGACCATCCCTCCTGAAGGTCGGCCTTGACCGAGTTCGACAGGCGTTGATTTTTTTCTTCGCCTATTGTTTCCGCCATATCACCCAATGGTTCCACCAATTGGGCCAACTCCTTGCGCGCCTCTCCGACTACCTCTCCAGCACTCGCGCTATGTGTCGCCAATCCGCGGCCCGTAAGTTCCTGGCAGTTGCGGTATACCTAGACGCGAGCCTTGGCAACTCAGAGCCAGCAGAGCCTGAGCCTGAGCCCGAGCCAAAGCCGCAGTCGAAGAAGGTATTGCCGAGCTTACGGTGCACCAGCGTGATCACCATAGCCGAGATCCACCCACATGTACCCGTCCAGCCACAGTTACCGACTCAGCCACAGCCACCGATCCAGCCCCAGAAGGAGACCGTGAACGAGCAGGTTAAGCCTGCGGTCATCCGGAAGCCGGTTGTCAATCCTTCGCAGATTGCGAGGAATGCCCGGCAGGCATGTATTGATCGTGCTAAGGCCAGACGTGACGCTGCTGCCGCGGCTGAACTGGCCCTGATCGAAGCCAACAAACCGAGCCGCACGCAAGCCATGCGTGAGGCCACGGAGGAAGCTGAGAGAAGGGACCGGCGAAACGCTGAACTGGCCTGGATCGAAGCCAACAGACCGAACCGCACGCAAGCCATGCGTGAGGCGAGGGAGGAAGCTGAGAGAAGGGACCAGCGAAACAAGAGGGAGTGGGAAGAGAGGAAGGAGCAGGAGCGCTTGGAGATTGAGAAGCAGCATCGGGAGAAGCGGGAGCGGGAGGAGGCCCAGCTCCTGCGTAAGAACCGAGCGGCGGAAAAGGAGAAGCGGCGGGTCCAGCAGCTGGAGCAAGCGCTCGAGAAGCAACTGGAGGAAGAGCGCCAGAAGCAGAAGCAGATGGAGCAGGAACTCCAGGAGCGGAAAGAGCAGGAGCGCCGGCAGGAGGAAGAGCTCCGGAAGTCGAAGGAGGAAGAGCTTCGAAAGCAGAAGCAGAAGGAGCATGAGCTCCAGAAGCAGAAGCTGGAGGAGCAGGAACTCCAGAGACAGAAGGAGCAGGAACTCCAGAAGGAGCGAGAGTTCCAGAAGCGGAGGGATGAAGAGCTTCAGAAGCTGAAGCTGAAGGAGCATGAGCTCCAGAAGCAGATGCAGAAGGAGCAGGCAATCCTGAAGCGGAAGGAGCAGGAACTCCAGCAGAAGGAGCGAGAGTTCCAGAAGCTGAAGGAGGAAGAGCTCCATAAGCTGAAGCAGAAGGAGCTAGATCTCCAGAAGCAGAAGCAGGAGCAGGACCTCCTGAAGCAGAAGGGGCAGGAGCTCCAGAAGCAAAAGCTGGACCGCCAGCAGGGTGTGCAGGAGGATGAACTGCAACGAGAGGAGAAGCAGCGCCAAGAGCGACTGCGCCTGCAGATGGAGCAGAAGAAGCAGCATGAGGAGCTGCTTAACGGCCAGCAGCAGATCCAGCAGCAGCTACTCCAACTGCAACAACAGGTGCTGCAGCAGAACGAGACGTTCCGGCTGCAACTGTTGGAGCAGGCGGAGAGGCAGCACAAGCTGGAGGAACGAGAGAAGGAACGAGAGCGCGAGCGAATCGAGCTGGAGCGACTAGTAGCCCAGCAATTCGCGGACGCTGGCGATGCCTCCGCACTGTTGGAGCCCAGTCTCCCTCCGCTTCCGCAGGAGGTCTTCCTGTCTCCGTCTCAGGAGCAGGAGCAACAGCAGCAGCAACAGCAGGAGCAGCCCCAGGAGCAGCCCCAGGAGCAATCCCAGGAGCAGCCCCAGGAGCAGCTTGGGGAACAACAGCAGGTATCGGAGCTTGCTCCAGCCTCTGTTTTCTCCATCCCTGCCATCGCAGACCTTCTCTCTTCCGCGTCACCAGTACTGGAGACGCCTAACACTGCCGCCGCCGCCGAGGCCAGCGATCCCACCCCGGCCACCGAACCCGTTCCTTCCCCGCCGACCACTCCGGCTTCGGCTAGAGCCCCTTCCCCTTCGCCTTCGCCTTCCGAAGTTCAGCTCGAGGCTGATCTTGAAGAAGCGCTGAATGAGCTGGGATTGGGTTCGAACCAAGGCTCAGACGCGGGGTCTGGATTAGACGAGGAACCGGTGGGATCAGACGAGGAGCCGGACGAGGGTCCCGGCGAGGAGGAATCAGGGTCAGTGTCGAGGAAGGCATCTGAGTCTGAGTCGGAGTGGGAGTCCGACGACGACAAAGAGCCTGAGCCTGCCCCTGCCCAGACCGCCGCCCCCGCTCCAGCGCCTACGCCTACGCCCGTGCCTGCGCCCGTGCCTGCGCCTGCGCCTGCGCCTATGCCTACGCCGTCGCTTCAGGAGGTTCTTGCAAATTTGTCTGCAATTGCCGCGTCGATGAATGCATCTGCGCCTGCGCCTGCGCCTGTGCCAGTGCCAGCGCCTGTGCCTGTGCCTACGCCTGTACCTACGCCTACGCCTACGCCTGCGTCTACGTCTGCGCCTGCGTCTACGTCTGCGCCTGCGTCTGTGTTTGCGTCTGTGCCTGTGGCAAATTATGTGCCCAAGTTCGTGGCTGATTCGCCTGCGAAGGAGGAGTCTGACGACGACTCCAACGTCAAACCTAAATGGACCATCCCGCTGAAAGACAGAGAAATCTTGAAGCCACGTGGTCGGTTAGGTCAGAGAGCGAAGCAGTCACAACGGCCGGATCAGGGCAAGGGGAAGGGAAAGGAGAAGGAGCTCAAGACAGAGCAGGAGGCGAAGGCAGAGGGAAAGCCGGGGCAGAAGAAGGAGAGTCAGCAACAGCTGCCGACGGAAGTCGCTCCTTCATCTCCCCTCCCATCTCTACCTTCGTCCCCTCTCTACCCGTCCTCGCCCTTGTTGACTCCACAGCAGCAGCAACATGAGCAGCAGCAGGAGCAACATGGGCAGGAAGAGCAGGAGAAGGAGCGGGAGGAGAAGCAACTGCCAGTGGACGTTGCTATCCTAACGCCCCTTCCACCATCTCCGACCCCAACTCCACTATCGTTGCCCCTGGTCTCGTCGCGCGCACAGCCACAGCAACAGGAGAAGAAGGATCAGGAACGGAAGCAGGAGAAGGGAAAGCAGCGGGAGCAGGGTCCAAAGCCTCAGGCGATGGAAGCCACCCTGCCGACGACACAAGTCCAGCCGACACAGATGCCGTCGACCCAAATCCAGGCGACACAAGTCCGGATCCCTGGGTTGACTCTGTTGTCGCAGCCTGCCTTGACCTCTCCAGCACCGCCTTCCTTGACCTTGCCACCGCGGCCGTCGGTGACTCTACCACCGCAACCGGCCTTAACCTTACCCCCTCGCCCGCCCCCGCCTCCCTCGGCTCCGCCGCCAATGCCTATGAATGTAGAGATAGAGCAAGAGCAGCGACTAGCCGAGTCGATGGAGGTGGAGGTGGCCACCGAGGAAACCCAGGAGGCACCTGATCAGCCGATGGAAGGAGTGGTAACGGAGCCCGCGCCCGTACCACAGCTGACGCTACGACCGCCGACTCCGTCGACTCCACCACGTCAGATGGTGGACACGGAGATGGAAGTAGCACCCGCGCCGCCACAGCTGATCCTGCCACCACCGCAGCAGTCGCCGTTTATACCATCGGACGACCCTATGCAGGTGGATGCCTCGCTGGAGGAAGTTCACCGCGCGAACCGCCTCTCCAGTATCAACCCGGCCTTCGTGCTCTCGCCGCCCAAGAAGAAACAGCCGGTTATTCTTGGGCTGGCTCAGCCCTCTACGCCGTCTTCGTCTTCGTCTTCGTTACCGAAGCCGAAGCCGAAGTCGCCGCAGACGGATGAGAACGGCACGCCTAAGCCGAAAGTTGTGCGGAGACGGCCAGTACCGCCGACGAACCCGATGCGGCCGATGAGGAAGCCAAAGCCGGCTCCGAAGGCCCCTTAACTTTGCTCACCTCACCACTTACGATCTTCCACCACTCACCACTCACGCAGCCATCCTGTCACAATGGCGGTGTGAAGTGTGAAATGTCACTAGACATTGGAAGGGTGCAGTGTGGCGCATATGCATAGTGTACAACATATACCCGTGGGCCTTAGTGTACGATACCCGATACCCGATACCGACCTACCTAAGAGCACTACGAGTTGTACTACAGTGCTACCACTACCGGACTTGACGATGCAACTGGAGAAGTTCTTGAAGCAGCTTGATCCCGAACATTGAACGGCCTCGCATACATACCTACATACATGCTACTTACATGCTAGTTACAGTAGTATAGTAGGCGCACCCATACCCACTACCTATCCGCTATGGGGCGCTGGGGCATCGATGATCAATGATCAGCAGGCACTTTACACGCCACCTAGGTACCTACCTACCTACTAGACCTACCTACTACCGAGGAGAGTCGCGTCTGAACGCGATTACTATTAGCGATCACTAAGTGCCAAGAACATACCTACAATACCTTCCAGTTACGAAGTCCCGTCCGTTGCTGTTGCTATGGTTCCCGAATTTCACAAAGAGTCAACTGTACATTTTATTTCCAGTTTTCATTTTCCTATGACGACACAAGGTTTCGATCATTCCACCTTGTCCTGAAAAACACAAAAACCCAAAAACACAAGCAAAAGGAAAACGAAAAAAAAAAAAAGACCAACCCAAAAATCCATCGATCGTTCGACCCAATTCACGATCGATCTTGCACAGTTGACCCATAATACATTCGAAGTAGTGGGAGGAATACTTACTTAAGTACCTACTTACACTGCGCGGGGCAGTGGGCATGAAACTATTTGACTACGACTCACGGTGTCGCAATGGACGACTTCTCTGACGATGACTTGGATGCTCTCAATGCCAATGCCTTACAGGAGCTAGAGAACAACGCCATCCAGTTTACACAAGCTCAGAAGAAGTACGATGAACCGTCCCAGAACTTTCTAGATTATGACTTCGAGGATGACGACCTCGATGACGCCGTGGTCCAGGACGAGCTTCGCGGAAACCCTATCTTACCATCAGCGAAGCCCGAACAGCCTGCCGAACCCGCCATACCTGCCACTACCAGCGCCAGCACATCTGCTGCGCGAACTACGAACCTAGCAACAACTACTACGACTGCGACTGCGAATGCAACGGCAAGAATAGTGCCTCAACAGCAGAGATCATGGGGTCAACCACCTCCCCCTCTACGGCCTATGCCCGCCGCACCAACCAACCAATTCCGCGATCAAACTATATCCTTGGCTTCTCGACCACCTTTACCACAACAACCATCACACCAACTACCAAACCAACGTCAGAGCCAATCGCATCAGGTTGGACGGCAACCGCCAGGCATTCGCCCGTCGCAGCAACCGCAACCGCAACCGCAACCGCAACCGCAACCGCAACCGCAACTATCACATACCCGTCCGCAATCACGACCGGGGTCAACCCCAATTGCGCCGCCACCATACAGCCATAGCCAGATCCGCCCGCATCCTGCACCATCTCTATCACGACCTGCTCCTCCAGTTCCTTCCCGGTACCAGGCTTCTCAACAGCAGCCTCGGCCTACCGGTCCTACTAGCCATGAACTCGCTGCTCTACAAGCACAAATACTCGATCTTCAAGCGAGGCTCAACACCAAGGACGGCGAGATACAAATCGTCCGGAGCAGGCTGGACAAGTCGCGGCAGGATCATGATCGCGAACTCCAGGCATTGAAAAAGCAAACAGCAGAACAGATAGCCAAACATGAGAGAGCGATCGAAGCTGCAAAGGTGGCGGAGCGCACCGCTTCTACCGAGCTTGAATTTACCAAGCGTGATCTCGGGGATGAACTAAACAGGGCTAAGCGAAAAGACGCGCCCACCACCCCTAGGAAGAATGCGGCTGCGAAGTCGTGGGGCATCGCGGACGGGTTCGAGGATGTCGAGATGGCCGGAAGCCCAACCAAAGGCCAGAGAGGAAGAAATACCGGTGCTATCGCCAGCGCTATAGTAGAACCTCCTGCCAGGGCAACAAGAACTCCGACCAAAGGAAAAAGAAAACGTCTGGCCATCGACAGTCCTATCAATACCCTTGAAACACACTCTGAAGAACTTATGGTGGTTGACCATTCTGGATCCAACGACAATATCGTTGAACCACAAACCACCTTGGTGGCTCATGGACCAACCTTTGATGTAAGTCGTCTTTGTGTTATCAGAATATCTTCAGCATTGCTAACTAGCTATCTACGAACAGTACTTGAAGGTTGTCCTCAATCATAGCGCGGCGCATGGGCGTACTTTGGTCTTCGATTATCTGGCAGGCTTTGCACTTTCCTCTAGACCAACAGAAAGTCTTGCTTCGATCCTGTTTCAGAAACTAGCAGCCATAGGCAACCCCAATGACCCCATGCGCCTGCCCATAGAATTCTGCGAACAGGTTATCCAACTCTGGGAAGCCTGTCGCAAGGAATCTTGTCTCGAGCCTATCACCGAACTTGTCTCACTTATCGCCATCACTTTACAGCTCTATACTACTGCTGTGGCGCCATATATCGCACCCTCTTTGATACCAATTGCGATGGAGTCATGTTACGATGTCGGCATACCAAGATTCAACAATACCAACCCTAATGATCCAACTGATGAAACCTGGATCAAATTCAACCGCAACATACCAACTACCCGAATCCTGTCTCTACTATATCTGACAGCACTCGGCTGTGCCGCCTCACCACCTGTGGCCGGCGGTGTCACTCCTCCGATCTCTGACTTCTGGAGCGAGATCCACGTGCAGTTCATACTCATGATGCTGAGCCCCAAACACCCAATTCAAGACTTTCTCGTCACCCTGCGGCTCCTCTGCACGTCGGTATTTCCCCAGAGCATCGGCCCGACACCACCAGGCCAGACGGCAGAATTCACAGCCGCCCATGTCATCGAGCGTGTATCGGTCCAGCTCGTCGAGCTCCCGCGATTCTGGGACCTCGACAAGGACGACTTATGTAACGTGCGAAACGAGATACTCAAAACTCTCGCCGCATTCTCTAGGTCCGAGTTCGGCTTGGCTCAAATGGCCGCCGGCGACTGCATTGTGCCGCGGCTCGTGAGCCTGATATACGCATCGATTGACGAACTATACAATGAGGACATGCAATGTATGCCCTCCACCACTACTAGGACTGCAACATCAAAGTCCACAAACACTAAGAAAACAAAAACTACTACTACTACTACTACCAATACCAATACCAATACCAATACCACAGCCGCCGATTTATCTTACGACCCAGTAACGCTCACGCCCGCCTCATACACAACGAATGAGGGCCTATCCGCTCTCATCGCCCACGCCATGCTCCTACTTCATACGATTATCCGGAGCCCGGCGACACGGGACACAGTCGACGTATCAACGAAACTCAATCGACTGATGGGCGGGCCCCAAAAATACCTCCTCAGCCTCGCACGGCTCAACTTTGCCGAAACCGAGACAGACGACGGAAACATAGCTGTCATTAGCGAGGAGACGGCCGAGCTAGCACACGAACTGCTCGAACTTGCCGTCACGGAGGAGGAAGGGGCCGAGCTGGGTGTCTATTTTGGCGGCTTGTCGTGACCCAAACAAAAATAGGGATCAACTCACGACACCACATACAATATAATATAACAAAAACAAAAAATAACACACACACACACACACACACATACATACACACACATACCATACCATTTCACACACAATGAAGCAGGTCACAAAGACCTGAGACAGGTCGTACCAGACCTGAGGCAGGCCTCAAAGGCCATGCCAGGGTATCGCTTATACTCAAGATCAGGAAATAGGGGAAGAAAGGGGAAGGGGGGAAGGGGGGAAGGGGGGAGGGGGAGGAGGGGAGGAGGGGAGGAGGGGGGAGGGAGGGAGGGGGAGGAGGGGAGGAGGGGAGGAGGGGGGAGGGAGGGAGGGGAGGGGGAGGGGGAGGGAGGGGTGTACCCATATGAGAATTGACAGGCCTACAACGACCACTCGGGGGCTCAATTCCACCCTGCCAGCTGCTTGCGAGTCCTACCACAGCTTACTAGGTATGTTATATCCCCTATCCTAACACCTGCACTGCCACTTACCACTTCCAATACCTGCACTACCACCACTTACCACTGACCACTTACCACTATTACAACGACACCAACCCTAACCGCGCTGCACGCTTTACATTGGCAAATTGAACCGGTACTAACTCTGAATCTCTGTAGAACAGCCCGGAATAACGACGGGGGGCTTGCCAAACAGCTGGCACTGGCAGGCCCCCCCTACAGCCTAGCAACCGCGCTACGAGCTTTACGCTGGTAAGGTGGAATGGTACTAACCTTGGAGATTTAGTACCCGGAAGAGCCCCTGAGTGGTTACAGCGCCAATATCAATTCTCATATGAAGGGTAGGAGGAGGAGGGAGGAGGGAGGAGGAGGGAGGAGGGGGGGAGGGGGAAGGGGGAGGGGGAAGGGGGGAAGGGGGGAAAGGGGAGAGAACTATTGAGAAGGCCTTTGATGGCTGGTTATTTCCTGATCAGTATAAGTAATGAAAAAGCGATACCTAAATCAATGATTCTGAACTGAAGTGATGTTGAAGTGATGTTCTAGGTTGGTTCCAGACCTCTGGAGCTCTATCTCTTCTACCTCAACTATATCTCCGTCTCGTGGACTGTCCAGCTAGAGAATCCGCTACGACCTGAAGTATGCATCTCAACTACGTATTTCGTAGACCACCCACCTGCATATGTAGGTGCTAATTGTGTAGGTATCATATTTCCATGGACATGTAATAGCAGAAAGCCAATTGGGGACGAAGTGGATTAGGTGGATACTCCGAGGATCCCAAGACTATGTAATTCATCCCAACCATTTCTCGTCCGTTTTCTTTTTAGTTACCATTATCACATGTCAACATGGGCTTAAAATTCACAGGAGGGACCTCGAGACCTCGAGGAGGGGTAGCTAGGTCATCGGCTTTGTCGGAGCCCGGGAGGATGAAACGAAACATCCAACCTATTGGAATCTATTGCAACTTGAACTTGAGCTGAGGTCATTGGCGGGCGAACATTGAAAGCAGTGAGCAGCTAAGGCAGCAGGCAGGCAGGGTGGTAAGGCTTGTATGTATGAAATAGGTGTATGCATGGGTACTGTTAGTCTGTTACGACGGGATGTAGAGGTGATGCTAAGCCACAGATACTGACGTCGCTCTCGCGGGACTACGGGAGGTTCATGTAGGTACAATACATGTATAGCGTATTGCCTACAGCCTACAATATGCATGGCTATGTAGGCCATCTACGCACACGACTGCGTGAGACTGGACCCGAGATTGGAAATGTTGTATCAGCGCCAGCCGGTTTGTCTCGATGAGAAGCGTCATGCCTCGTGACAGCATGGCGATACGACTGCTTGTAGTAAAAAGAGAGGAAAGGAAAGGGGGGAGATAGAAAAAAAAGCAACACACGAACAAGAACCCCACCTGCCCACCACAGCGCTGAAGCTTAGGTTCGATGTGACATCGCGAGTTGACATTGACATCACTCGCTTGACCACACAAATGAAACCTGGAGCTTGGCAAAGTGGGGTGCTGGTTTTGACTTAGCTAGCGATATTTTCCTGTTCAGAGTTCCGCATAAACGACATCATACCGGGGAAGAAAGAAGCCCGCATACCAACGGAGACATTCACGATGTATTAGGGCATGTGGGTGTATGTAGGTATGTATGTAGATATTAGTATTTGTATATTAGTATTTGTATATGGCCTCAGTTGACGAGGTATTGACCTTCCACTTCAGAGCTGAGTGCTAATAGAGCAACCCGATCACATACACATGCCGATGGAGCAAAAGGATTATCCTGTGCAGTACCCAAACAACTATTAAGTAGCTATGTGAAGGTAAAAGGAGTGGAAGAAAGAACCGGAGCGACGGGTTATAAAGCATCCCGAATCGGGTCCGTTGGGTGTGTAGGCAGGTTTGTACATAGGTACCTGGTAAGTAAGGGTTGCCCACTACCCGACACTGCTGACAACCAGCTAAGGACGCAGCCACGCTGCTAACCAGGCACACCAGGCTGCTGCTAACCAGGGCGCCAGGCAGCTAATTAGGGTCTGGTCCCTGCCACCTGCGCCCTGCACCTGCACCTGCAACTGCACCTGGGGCTGGGGCTGCTGGGTCCCCTCAACACCACCTGCACCACACAATTCTGACAAGGTGTACATATCAGCCCCTACTACCTAATCTACCACCTACCTAAGTACCTACTTATTGGCTTATTATGCGCAGTAGTCTGGTGCTGTGACGCAAACCCTGTCATCAGTCGCAAAAGCCAGAGAGTCGAAGCTGAACTGAACCGACGAGGAACCGACTGAGAGAACAAAGACACAGCGAGTACGAAGTAGGCAGGCGAGCAAGCCAGCAAGCGAGCAAGCAAACGAGCAGTCTTGGTCCACATCTCACCCGCAAACCGACCGTTCCCAGCGACAGGCAGACAGTTAGACAGTTAGACAGTCAGACAGGCAGTCCGTCAGTCAGACCTACACCATGACCAAACCACGTCGTGGCGTCCAGTTCCCCGGCCGAGCTGCCAACGGACACAGGACATTAGACGCAAGAAGATCCAGCATGAGCGAGGTTAGCGAAGATGGGTCGGGATCGCCTCTCAAGTCGAGGGGTTCGTCGCAATTAGACAACATCCAAGAAGTACGTATACGCATCTGCTTTCGGCCGGAGCGGGTGGAGCAAGAGTGAGGACATTGAGAGAGCAGGGCAGAGGCAAGAGGGGAGAGGCGATGGTGGTCGAAAGGACAGGCAGACAGGTGTATGGATGGTTGGAAGAAGGCTGGATGGATCGTCGAAAGAATATATCGATTAAGTCTGAACCTGAACCTCCATGCGCTTGTCATGCGCCTGTCTTCGAAAGATCGAGAACCACAAACCCTCAAGAACGAGATGCTAACATGAAATCCTCTACGCGCAGAAAGCCCCCGAACCGCCACAGTCCGACTACGAAAAGAAGAAGGCCAACTTCCTGGTCCGCACGTTCTGGACCTTCGTCATGATCGGCTGCTTCTTCGGCGCCCTCTTCTCCGGCCACATCTACATCATCGCCTGCATCACCGCCGTCCAGGTCGTCTGCTTCAAGGAGGTCATCGCTATCGCCAGTGTGCCCAGCAAGGCCCGCGACCTCAAGGCCATCAAGAGCCTGAACTGGTACTGGCTGGTCACCACCATGTACTTCCTGTACGGCGAGAGCGTCATCTACTACTTCAAGCACATCGTGCTGGTCGACCGCGTGCTGCTGCCGCTGGCCACCCACCACCGCTTCATCAGCTTCGTGCTGTACGTCACCGGCTTCGTCTTCTTCGTCGCCAACCTGCGCGCCGGCCACCTCAAGTTCCAGTTCACCAACTTCGCCTGGACCCATATGGCCCTTTACCTGATCGTCGTCCAGGCCCACTTCACCATGAACAACGTGCTCGAGGGCATGATCTGGTTCTTCCTGCCCGCCTCGTTCGTCATCACCAACGACATCTTCGCCTACATCTGCGGCATCACCTTCGGCCGCACCCAGCTCATCAAGCTGTCGCCCAAGAAGACCGTTGAGGGCTTCGTTGGCGCCTGGTTCTGCACCGTCGCCTGGGCCTTCCTGATGACCAACATACTGATGCGGTACAAGTACTTCATCTGCCCCGTCAACGACTTGGGCGCCAACATCTTCACGGGGCTCGAGTGCGACCCGAACCCGGTCTTCAAGCCGCACACGTACACGATACCCCTAGCCACCCTGAGCGGCGGCTTAGTCCCCCTGCAGGACTTCCGTTTCACAACCGAGCCGATGCAGTTCCACTCCATGATCCTGGCGTCGTTCGCGTCGCTGATTGCGCCCTTCGGCGGCTTCTTCGCGTCCGGGCTCAAGCGCACCTTCAAGATCAAGGACTTCGGCGACTCCATCCCGGGCCACGGCGGCATGACCGACCGCATGGACTGCCAGTTCATCATGGGCTGCTTCGCCTTCATGTACTACCACAACTTCATCGCCTCCCACAAGGCCGGCCTCGGCGACGTCCTGAGCCTCGCCATCCGCGGGCTCACGCCCGACGAGCAGGTCGAGCTCGTCCGCGGCATGGTCCGCTTCCTTGAGAACCAAGGGACGTGGGGTCCTGAGGTGAGTTTTCTTTCTCATTGTGTTTCTCCTTCGGAAAAGGAAAGTAGCAGCCAACTAACTGTGTCACACCAGGTATCATCATGCTTCGATCAAGCTCTGCCACGTCGGTAGATTTTGGGAAAAGGGGGAGGCAGTGGATCTGCCTATGGTTTTATTTTGATTTATTATTCTTCCATTACTACCTAAACCTACCTGACGCATGTGTAAGAGAAGACGATTGTGAGAGGGGACAAAATTGGCGAGGGTAAAAGAAATAAGGAGCAGACAGAAAACCTATATACGTACAGACCTGTACAACACAAAATGGGGGAGCCAAGGGGTTGGTTGGACCGGGAAAGGGGGCGCCACGGATTCGCTTCTCATCTGAGAGGAAGGGAGTTGTAAAGAAAAAAGAGGGCGCGTCTCTGCGTCCAGACCCGGTCTGATCTGGTCGGGTGGGTGGATGGGGGACGGCTGGATGAATGGACGGACGGACGGATGGATGGATTGATGGATCCAATGGTATGGACCGGCTTGCTCTGGTTCTTGTCGTATTAAAATCCCATGTCACGATTGATGATGATATATCCTACATGACTTAGGCACTTACTCGCATACTTACCTACCCACCTACCAACACCAACTCACCCATATTTACCTACCTACCTACAATTATCTGCTTCCCTGTTTGATTGGATCTCCGGTCCTCCCAGCTGTTGTTTGTGACCGACCTAGTTCATGTGTTTCTGCGGTCATTTACAGAAAGTCTGGTGCGTGAAGCTTGGAGTATATATTCGCATACAAGTCTGCCTGCCGACCTATACCAGCTATCAGACCTACTACTACATATGGGGGCAGGTAGGCAGGCGGGCAACCAGATTGCTCGTTATAATCTGTCTCTGGACCTTTCCGCTTTGATCGGACGCAGAACCAGGGCTTCTGGGAAGGTGTATGGCGAGGTGGGATGTGTAAGATACATGATGCTAGGTAAGTAAGTAGCTAGCTGGCATTGATGTTCAATTCTTCGAGACCGCTTAATTGTAGATCCATACTGCTCTATCGTTCTTCGTACAGGCTACCTATATCCAGAGCTATGTGGATGTGGATGAATATATAGGGCGCTCTGATATATACAGGCTGGCTAACTTGAGTAGTTTATTCATAGTTCGAACACCATCTATCTGTCCACCTCTTTCCACCGTCGATCCAACCTATGAATGATGATTCCTAGCTATTACCTACTCAGTCAGTCAAGCGGTTGGTCAATCAGAAACAGGCACATCGATGGTGAAGAGCACATCCCGGCTGGTCTCGACCTCGACGACGTCCGCCCCGGCCGTCGTGTGGTTGCTCGTGCTCAGCCGCTCCCCGAACGCCGTCCGCCACCGCGACACGTCCCACTGCAGGCCCCGCGTCGTCAGCTCGCTCGGCCCCGCCAGAGGGATGATGCCTACGTGCTTGCCGAAGGCTAGGGGCTTGCTGTTGTTGGGATTGGGGTTGTGTTGGCGGCTGATGCTGCGGATCCGGATGTGGTGCTGGCCTGCGAGGAGCACGAAGGTCAGGCTCTCGCCGTTGGTCAGGTACATGCGCCCGCTGGCGTATCCGTTGTTGTTGTCGTCATCTTTTTCTTCGCCCTCGTTCTCGCCCCCACCGCCGCCACCGCCCTCGGGAGATGATGCACTCGACTGTCGCCGCTGCCGCCGCTGCTGGAACAGATACAGGTGATGCAGCTGGCTCATAGCTTGGTCGACTCGTCCGCCGAGCCCGCTGTAGCATATGATGTCATCCCCATTCTCCTCCTCTCCCTCCTCCTTCTCAGCCTCTAGCCGTTGTTCTCGCCGGCTAGCGTGACGAGAGCGCCGCCGCCGACGAGCCAGCTCCCGCGCATGTTTCACGGCCTTGGCAAAGTCCGCGCTGTCCTGGTCGTCGATATATATGATCTGGCCCGGACATGCATCTGCATCTGCATTTGCATCTGCATCCGCGCCAGACTCTGTAGTTTTGTTCGAGTCTGACCACTGTGACAGAAACCACGCTTTCGTCTCATCCTGCAGGGAGTCTAGGTCCCCAACGATGAAATCTAGCCTCGGGAAGCCCTGTGCTACTCCTGGTGGTGGCGGAGGTAGGTGGTCCCTGATGGCGTACACACGGTTTGCGCCGCCGTCGGCAGCGATACGGACCGTGGCTGTGAGGTAGGTTAGCGTCCATGAAATGTAGCAAGGCAAGGGCTGGAGCAGAGTGAAGCTCGATCAAAATCAAGACGGGCGAGAGTGATCATGTAGATGAATAGGGGTGGGTAGTAGATGAGTATATGTATGTGTATGGTCTGCATGGACCACTTGACTTCACTCACCTCGTCTCCATAAGTCGAGGAATAGGGGGACGTTGTGGATCGGCTGGTTGAGGATGACCAGCGAGAACCGGTACGGCTTTCCCCGAAGCAAGCGCTCGTCGAGGATGGGTGTAGGATCCCACTCTGTTATTGGTGGCTCCGCACTGCTCATGGTTTTGGTACTTTGAATTATTTATGGGGGGTAGGTGAGAAGATGTATTTGAGGCAGTTGGAGACGACTGAGCTGATTGGATTCTCAGGACTGTTGCCAGAGGGTCAACAAGAGAGTTTGGTATTCTATGAGTACGTAGACAATCTTGCCATGAAAAAAAGGATTAGTTCTCAGCCTCTCCACACGGAGAAATTGACCTATGGTATTTATACTTTACGGTAGTTCTCACGATATCGTGATGCTCAAGTGCTAAAGGGTTGAGTTACTTTCTGACATTCAAAGTCGAAGTAGAGTTCAAAAGCGGGGCCGCAACTTAGGTGATCGTAGGTCAAACTAGTCCCGTAGCACATTTCGGCTCCGTACTATGTAATCGTTATGCCGTAAGTTATATGTTAATATCCCCGGAGATGACTCGGTCTTGTGGTAACTGCGTATTTTCTGCACATTGGAGCTGACAATATACTACTTTCATCAGACGAATACCTAGGCCATTTAGTGATGAGTGATGAAGTAGAACTACCCGATAGAAACTCGTGATCTCATACAAGGGAATGCAAGAGCCGAAGCAAGTGATTGTGCCTACTTCATACCTCCTTCCGAATCATTGTTCGTGTTCTCATCCTCCAATATCGTATCCACCTCGATAGATGGCCATGCTTCCCTCAGCGTCCTTGCCAGATGCCGGATACCCCATTCTTCACAGGTACGGTGTCCTACACAGACGACCGCCATACCTTTGTCCAGGGCTGCTGTGAGCCCGAGCTCCCGTACAGCACCTGTCAGGTACAAGATCCGTCCGCGTCCGGCAGCAGAAGGGGTGACGAGATCCAGCTCCAGAGCTTTGGTTGCTACCCTCTCCACCTCGGCAGGCTGAAATGCGTTCATGATAGCTATCGTGTTGATGTCGGCCCTGACTGGACAAGCGACGTCTTCGTCGAAGCCAAAACAGCTGGTGCCCTCGGCCAATGAGCCGAATTCGGCTTCAATCTGGTTCCGCAGAGCCGCGCCGCTGGTAGCTCCGATGGGCCCTACAATTCCGATGGTCCGCTCGGCATCTCCCTTATACCCCTGGATAACGGCGCCGCGTGTGACGTCCATGCCTAGCCGCGAGGCGAGAGCGACGTTGTTGCCTACGGTCAACACCTCGTCAAACCCCTTGTGGCAGGATAGGACCGTAGCACCGCGAGGCACGCGTCTGCGATCTAGACCCCATGGTCGATGTAAGAATGCCAAGGGTGGCGGTGTCTGCGCCGCGGATACAGCCGAGTAAAAGCCAGGGGTGGGCGTTATACTAAGAACTATGCGTGAGACTGCCACGGCATGCGGGTTGAACGAGGGTGAGCGAGGCGCATGATACCAGAACGGAACATCCCCTTTTCTTTCTGGGAACTTAGACTGGATAAGACGGGAGATCTGAGTTAAGGACGGGGGTGGGGGTGGTGCTGTGTAAGCCGGTGACATGGCATGGCCTGGAATAGGGGTTGCTGGACTGTTCATAGGTGATAGTGATAGCATTATTCCTGTACTCTCGTTTCCAAGGGATTTCTTGCATGCATATTGAACCCGTACCTAGAGCTTAATACAGAAATCCAGTCTAACGGCAATGAAAGTTTACTACTTCATTGCAAGATATATACCTACACACTTGCGCAAGTCCAAAGTATCTCAGATCGATGATGAGATGGAAGACCTGACCCTGAGCCCTGAAGCACCCTGACAGGCTCCGTCCTTGTACATCCCCTATCTACCATCTACATACATACATACAAGGGATAAGGACTTATCGGGATCGGGTATCGGATATCGACGTGAAACTAGCTGTGGTCTAAGCTTCTCACTATGACGCCAACCAATTAGGGTCCTCCAGCTAGGTATGTCGTAGGGTGGACAGTGGGCACCGCTTGCAGACTGCAGTACTTCGCAGTACAGCAGTTACAGGTCAGTATTAGTGGTAATGTACAGCACCGTAAGTACCTCAGCTGGTCGTCTAATTTTTTGGTTTTGGTATCGGATGGAAAGTGACGATTTTCGGATTTCGCTCGCTTACAAACCAACATCTCCTCCCTTTTCATGCCGGCGTAACCGTGTTTGACCCAATTCGCTGTCCTCCCCAGACATCGTCACTCATTAATACACAGTCCTAGAGCCATAATGTATCGGTCGGCGCTGCGGTCGTCACCGCGCATCGCCAATTCCATCCGGCAGAGCGCCTCCGCCACCGCAGCAAAATCCAGCGGACGACGGTTCGCCTCGACGACTCCGGCCAACAGGCCCCGGAGTTGGAAGAGCTCGGCACTGCGCTGGGGTCTCGCCATCGGTGCTGTATACTACTACAACGCTTCCAATGCATTCGCGGAGGAGCCAGAGTGTATGTCGTCTTGTGTCTCTCTGTCTTATATCACATGCCAGTAAGCTAACACGACAAATCTGCGCAAACCAGCCATGACGATAGAACCCCCAACCCAATTCTCCGATGACGACCTCCCTACCGTGGAAGCCGTAGTCGCGCAGAAGCGGCGAGAGGCCGAGGCACGACTACAGAAGGCCGTATCCCTCACAACGCCCGACCCGACGCTGCGGGAAACCGACACGACGTCCCCCAAGGCCCCGGCGCAAGATGTCACTACAGGTGCTCAAGAACCATCAGAAGCAGCAGCACCAGGGGAAGGCAGCCCGGAGGCACTGGAAGAGGAGGCTGGCCAGCAGGGCGCCTTCAACCCCGAGACGGGCGAGATCAACTGGGATTGCCCGTGTCTGGGAGGCATGGCCCACGGTCCCTGCGGCGAGGAGTTCAAGGCTGCGTTCAGCTGCTTCGTGTACTCGAAGGAGGAGCCTAAGGGTATGGACTGCATCGACAAGTTCCAGTAAGTGCTTTCCGTCCGTCCCCTGGCAATCAAGATCTTGATTCGCAGGCAAGACCAATGGTGTGGAGGGAGGGGGTGGAATAGTGAGATGAGTGAAAGAGCTGACGTGGTAAAAACAACTAGGCATATGCAGGATTGTTTCCGCGAACACCCCGAGGTCTACGGCGATGAGCTGAGGGACGACGAGGACGCCGAGGCCGAGGCCCAGGCCCAGGCTCCTACCGAGGGCGAGGGCGCACCGGAAGCAGCAACGACACGGACAGCGGCGGCGGCGGCAGACACGACAAAACCTGCCGTGGCTGAGAAGGCTAGTGCACCTGCGAATAGCAGACCTAGCAGACCTTAAGAATCGAACCGGTAGCGAGTTGCCGATGAAAGTCGAGGATACGGCTTCCCCGGGATGAAGCGTGCCAGTAGAAGACGAAATCTTAGACGATGATATAGTGGCCATAGGTTGATACCGGTTTCGATGCATCGAGGCAACCCTCCCACGAACCGGGTAGATGCATGCCTGCTGTCTAGCACGGGATGTCCCCGGAGGCCCCTCACCTATGTGTATTCATAAGTTGTATACTATACTACCTACATATATAGCCTCAACGACACCAACGAGCCATAATAGACACCATCCACTTTCGAGTATGCTGCCGGTGGAGTATATACCATGGACAGATAGCTCAGGCCATTGGATTTTCGGTCGAGGATGACATAGCTCCCAGGCTTGTCTTAAGTACCGTACAAGTGTACGTAGAATAATTTTTGCATATGATTAATAGCAGGAAGCTATTCTTGTGCATTATATCCTCATAGTTGCAATAGTATACTCTTTGTAGTCTACTTTGTAAATATTTACCATACCTAGGTACCTAGGTAAGGTCAGGAAGGTTTTAGTAGGTGTCCTACCAGCCTGGAGCTAGCAGAATATACATACAAACAATGCACAACATACATACAGGGGCTTGATCCATCATCAGAACTGTCAGATCGATCAAACACCCCACCCGATAACGTCATGTTCCTGCCCCACGGCATCAACTCGCTATATGTATGCACAGAGATGCAAAAATGAAGACGTCATAGGCGGCAGCAATCGGGCAGCAGGCGGGCAGCAGGTACAGGTGGGCAGATATAATAGAAAAACAAGGTGTCCGGGTAAAGCAAGGAACGGAAGGAAAGCTCACAATCTGCGAGCGAATGAAGGAGCTTTTCTGAGTAGTAGCCCAGGTAGTACATACATACCACATACCACATACCCTGATACCCGCCGCTATTCCGTTACTCACATTCGATTGATTGCGTAGAGAAAAAAACATCACATCATCTCACATCACATGTTTTCATACCCTTTGCAGTCCTCACCTCACCTCGACTTGACCATACAGATTTGATATAGCATCAACAATCAACATTTGTGTGACCGGCCCCTCCAATCCGACTCGCCTCATTCTTCCTCTTTGGTGATCCATCCTTTGAGAACCCCATCCACACGATCCCATCCACACCCATACATACGAAATACGCACACGCCGCATACACACATACTTCCGATTTAATCCCCACCAAATCTCGATCACAGAAACATACACACACACCCTCGATACCCATATTCAACAGTAAGTAAATCTATCCCATAGCGGCTGCTTGTCACTGGTTTCGAAGCAGCATTAGAAGCAATCTTCGCTGCTTCTACTTCGCCATCAGCTGTGTACCTACACTGTACATTGCATGATGATCCAAGACCTACATATGTAGAGGTAGGAGTTGGGAGTTGGCTAACAGAAGTTCTCCCTCTACAGTGTCGTACGCAGACGTTGCAGCATCTGGGCCGAAGCAGACCTACGAGGAGGTATGTATCCATCACCGTATTCCTCAACATTAACATGTACAACCAACCATCCACTCATCCACCTATCCACCCACACGCACCCGCATACATTTTACTTCCAGCTCCAACAAGCTACCTATCTGCCTGCCTGTCTGCCTGCTCTGCATCACAAGTCCGGGGCACTACTAACACCGCACCCAACCCACAGAAAGCGGCCCCTCAACCCCCGCAGATCGTCTCGGACGAGTCGACAGCCAGCACCTCCTCGCTAGTCGACGTCGACAGCCCCTCGGTGCGCACGGTGCCGTCGGACTACAACGAGCAGGACGTGCAGACGGACACGCAGGCGGCGCGCGAGGAGCGCGAGGAGCTCGAGGACGCCGCCGCTGCCCGCGCCCGCGCCGAGGCCGACCTCGCCGCCAAGAAGAAGGCCAGCCGCGCCAAGGCCAAGGCCCGCCAGGCCGACAACGCCCTGACCCAGTGGTTCGCCGGCCTGTCCGACGGCACCACGAGCGCCCTCGCCGTCGCCAACATCGCCGCCGTCGTCGGCTTCGGCTCCTATCTCGGCTACAAGGGCGTCGGCCTCTACGAGCGCGGCCGCCTCGACTGGAAGAGCGTCGGTCTGGGCCTGGGCGTCGTCGGCGTCGTCGGTATTGTGGAGAGCTTTCTTGGAGGGTAAGTTTGTTTGTTTGCTTGATTTTTCCTGACTTTCGGGTACTTCTTGGAAGAGAAGTGGGAGGGGGGTTCCCATCAGGCCCCCCTCTCCCCCCCCTTTAGATCATGGCTGATAACTAACAACTGTCGGGTTTCCCACTATTAGTTACCTCTACAAGAGCAAGAAGAAGAATCAGTCATAGGGAGCCTTTTTCCGCGAGCTTCCGGTCCCTCGCCATTTTGAGCTGGAGGTTCGAGCCCAAGGGATCTCGTTTCCCAGACGCAGATCTCGACGCCGATCTGTGGGGCCACAGCTGGAACTCCAGGTAGAGCATTGCCTATTCCCCGCGCTGGCGTATTATGACAGTGGCAGCACCAGTAGCCGTAGCTGGTGGAGCGCTTGGTATAGTGGTAGTCCTGAACGAGGGCGGCTGCGACGACAACGACGACGACAATATTAGCAGCAGCAGTGGTAGCAGCAACATCATCAACAACAACAACAAGGGCCCGTGGCGGCTTGATGACGGATGGTCGGTCGCTTGGTTGCGGTATCGGAACGGAAGGGAATGGACAGGAATGTAATTTTTATTATACGTTTGCGGGCTACGATTACGAATAACTACTTACTCAAGGCTAAGGCTGAGCTGAGCATATGGTGTCTCTACTCGTTCTTGTTTCCGAGGATTCTTGTTGTATATTTTCACGTTGTATCCGATGGCAGGGCGTTTCTTCCCCTCCAAAAAACAAGGAGTGCTCGTAGTCGAAGCTGTGACATGGCTACCGATCTATCGTTCGTTGAAGGTTGGGTTGGGCTCTACTCCGCTAGTAATAATGTAGTGTGAATGCGATTCCTATGAAGGTAATCTTGTAGTTGCTGTTAGATGCTACTCCTGTATACTCCTGGTGATCTCACTCATTCCATGCTACCGGCATTGGATCTCTGGACCTAATATGTTCCGTTGATCATCAGCTCTTCTCAACACATGGAATTCTCGACTTCGCAACCAGACGGCTAGAGATTAGAGGCGATCTCTGTACTACGGGGATATAGATGGTAGTGAATATTCCATGTTCCAAAGGGCTGGTAGGCAAGAGAGAACCGGCGGAGCTACGTGCAACCCTCATTCAGTTCACCAGAAACGAAAGAGTTGCCATGGGAAGTTATTGATGATGTCTTTCATTCCTGTATCATCCAAAGAGATTGTATATACATATATACATACATAGGGAGCGCAAGATAGCAAAAAGAATCATCGCCATTCGCTCGCAAAACAAAATAACAAGTCCCGTCTCGCCTGGGCACTTCCATCTACTCTCTACCCGCACAGCTCTACTGCTCGTTGACAAACAGCCCCGCCATGCCCATGCCCGTGCCGATGCACATGCTGGTCAACAGGATCTTGCCGCCAGTGCGGCGCAGCTCGCTCAAGCCGGTGACGATCTGGCGGGCGCCGGTGGTGCCGAGGGGGTGGCCGAGGGCGATGGCACCGCCGCGCGGGTTCATCTTGGCCCAGTCGAGCCCGAGGTGGTCGCGGGTGTAGACGGCCATGGTGGCGAAGGCCTCGTTGACCTCGGCGACGTCGACGTCCTTGAGGCTGAGGCCGTGCTGGCGCAGCAGCTTCGGGATCGCCACCGTGGGCCCGATGCCCATGATGCGCGGCGCCAAGCCCGCCACCGTCGTCCCCACGTACTTGGCCACGACGGGCAGGCCCAGCTGCAGCGCCTTGGACCGCTTCATCAGCACCACGGCCGCGGCGCCGTCCGTCACCTGCGACGCGTTGCCGCCGGTCGTCATGGGGCCCCACTGCGGGAACGCGGCGCGGATCTTGCCCAGCGCCGCGGCCGTGGTGCCGGGGCGGATGCCCTCGTCGCGGCTCAGCGTGACGGTGGTCAGCTCGCCGGTCTTGGGATCCTTGACGCGCGTGGTGATGGGCACGATCTCGTCGTCGAACCAGCCGGCCTTCTGGGCGGCCTCGGCGCGCCGGAAGCTCTCGGCCGCGTACGCGTCGACCTGCTCGCGCGTCAGGCCGAAGTCGCGCGCCACGTTCTCGCTCGTCCACCCCATCGCCTGCATGCAGTCCACGGCCTCCTGGCTGTGCTTCGTCACCTCCGGGTCGAACGGCTGCTCCAGCGCGTCCCCGCCCGCCGTCATGCTCTCCGTCCCCGCCGCCACCCCGATCTCGATCGAGCCCGCCAGGATCTGGTGCGCGATGTCCGCCGTGGCCTTCAGCCCCGACGAGCAGAACCGGTTGACGGACGAGGCCGAGGTCGTGTTGGGGAAGCCCGCCGCGAGCGCGGCTGCGCGCGCTTTGTAGGCCGCTTTGCCGTCGGAGACCTGTGGGAGAAGAAGACGTGTTAGTTGAGAAGAGCGTTCTACATCGTAGTTTGGGTGCGCGCGTTGGGTGCGTTGGGTGCGTTGGGTGTGCGTGTGGCAATATCTCGCGAGTGTGGATGAAGCCAGCGAACTAGCAAGGAAGGCGTGTTATACACGTACGTTGCCCATGCAGATATCCTCGACAAGCTCGGGCGTGAATCCCATGCGCTCCCGGACTTCCTTGAGAATGGCGTACATCAGGTACTCGACCGAGGTGTCTTTGAAGCCGCCCTTCTTGCCCTTGCACAGCGGCGTCCGGATGGCGAGCGTGATGACCACATCGTCGGGGTTCTTGGAGGTGCTGCGAATATGGCGTGGAGTGTTAGTCTTAATTGTTCCTGATCCTGTCCCTGTTCCCCAGATTCATAGATACAATATCATATAATAGGATATACAAATGACCACACCCGTTGGATGACGGAATTGATTGGCTTACATATGCGCGAGGGATGAACCCGGGGCGATGTGCTTCAAAATAGAGTCGACCCGTTCGACAGCCATTTTGTCTTTCGGCGTATTTATCACAATATCAATCTACCGAGGTAATGATTCTATCGCCAACACGAAGTCTCGATTGCGGACAGCGAAGGGTGAGGGAGGAAACAGCGGATGAGAACTTGAGAGGAACTATGTTTCAACTTCGAATGACCATCACTCGGGACATGCAGGCCGTGGGGGAGGAGTCGGTCTGGTTAAATTGGGCAAGGGCAAGGGCAAGGGAAAAGGGGCAAAAGCTGAATAGATTGTCTAAGATGTACTTCGTAGTTAAGCTGCAGTGGTTGAACACTTAAGATAGCACCGGTACAATGCAATACGTCGTGGTTAAAGGCTTAGGTAGTTGGCGGTAGGCAATCAATCCAATCCCGCGGCAATGTCTACGGGTGCATGTGGAGGAGTTGGGGAATAGAGGATCCGTCTCCATCTCCATCTCCATCTCCATCTCCATCTCCCCTGATTGATGTCCCATTCACCACTGTATTTTGCCGAGGCATACGGTGACAAGCCCCAGCCCGAAAGCTACCTAGGCTGCTAGGCACTAGGGAATTGGAGCCGGCGGGTTCGGCAGATGTTCAAGGAACTGCAGAAGCTCCCTGTTCACCACCTGCAACCGCTAACTGCTAGTAGTAACCACTGGCACTGGCAACCACCCAAATATGGAGCGTTAGGGGGGTTTCGCAAATCCGGGGTAGCCGAGAGCAGCGGGTCCTCCCTACAAACACCTACAGACTGCCCAGGTGTATATGTATGTAGGATATACTTAACTGGTCCAGTCAGCAACGCAAGTCTTACACTGACAGTCAGTACCCTATAGTAGATTTATTCTTCTTATTACCACCTGTAGGTATCAACTCGATTTTTTCATATGGAAAGTCTGTACTTGTACTTGGCTCCTCGATCAAGCAGCCTTGTGAAAGGGTTGTCTACTACGTACCTACATACTTATATGTATACACATTAGATGGAGGGTCAATTAACTCCCGGTCGTAGATCTGACGCCGAATGGACGGACATATCGGGGCCATCTCTCGTCTATCACTCCGGCCTGTCCACTCCGGCCTGTCCACGCCGGCCTGTCCACTACAACCCCCGCCTGACTACCACAACAGCACAGCCGCGCCCGCAAGCACAGCAGAAGACACGGCCAAGACCCCGACGTCAACCTCCCCCCTCCAGCTCCCCGCACCCGATTCGGGATCCACGCCCGCAGCGGCGGCGGCATCGCCCAGGTACCAGGCGCCGACGTCGGTCAGCCGGCCGTCGTTGCTGAGCATGGCCGCGTCGGGGCCGACGTTGCTGACCGCCGCCCGGAACGCCCCGAAGTAGCTGTAGCGCCCGATCGAGTCCAGCCGGTCCAGGTACTCGGCCGACTCGTTGAAGAACGCCTGCGTCGTCGCCAGGTCCTGGTCCGCGAAGCCGTACTCCGTCACCCATTGCGTTACGTTGGGGAATCTGTTTTCCCTTAGCGTTGGTTGCGTTTGGTTTCAGGGGTCAAAGCAAAAGACACCAGCGATGTAGCTAGATGTACAGGTAGGCAGAGATAGGTAGTCATAGGCATAGGCAGTACTCACGCGGCAGAGTAGGAACCCAGGTGGCTCGCTAGCCCCTCGAAGTTCCCGTACCAGTGGATGTTGACGAAGTCGTACGTGCAGTTCTTCTTCTCATCCCCGGAACTCACCAGCTCCGAGCAGTTCGCGAGGAATTGCTGCAGCCACTGTAGAATGACTCGAGTTAGCTGCCTCTTTCCATGCTCAAATTGTATCCAAGTTATGAATAAATTGGTGGGAAACACCGCGCCGGATCCCGCAGCGCCAGACTGAATAGGTCTCGTGAACCATGGGAAAGGGGCTTTCAGGTTGGGTAAGTTGCTAAGGACAGAGATATGTATAATCAAATTTGGGCTGTCATCTTGGGCTGCTATCTCACCGGAAGTCCGCCCTCACCACCCGTGCACGCCGGCAATCCCAGCTTCACGCCGCGCTGCGCGAGGGGCTCGACATTTGCGACCCATATCCCCGCCGCCGCCGCTGGATCCATGCTGCTCCCGCCGTACTGAGCGGGGCCGTCCGGCTCATTGAACGCGAGGACGTGCTTGATATCGCGGCCGGCGTCGATCTGGCTCTCGATCGCCTGGCGGAACGGCGCATCCGCACCATCGTCGCTGTCACTGTTGGTGGTCGTGGATGAGCTATCGGGAGGACCCCACAGCATCGGCACGAACTCGAAATCCTCCTGCGAGGAGCCCGAGAACGCCGCCGATGGCTCCCACTGGTAGTTGTAGTACCACGTCAGGTCGGAGCCCGGCTGCACCCAGATCTGGGCGTCCTCGGGCCAGCGCCCGTCCGCGTCCGGGACGAAGACGAGGCCGCGCTTCGTTGAGGGTGTTGATGAGCTCGTTTGCGCGCGCGCGGTGCCTGGGAGGGTCGTGGTGGTAGCAATGGCGGCGATGAACGCCGTGACGGCGGTTGATGAGAGTCGCATCTGGTGTAAAGGGAGTGCGGTGGCGGATCTGAGCGAGTAGGCCGGCGATCAGGCCGGTAGGAGGAAGTGAGCGGATGCCTGTGTGAGCGAATGACTGACTGGCTGCCGGGACGAATGTCATATAAAGATGCTACTCAATACATAAGCATGAAGCAAGTTATCTATCAACAGCGAAATGAGACACTGTCATCACTTCAAAACCAAGGTCCTCTAGTACAGGATGCAGTAAAAACGAGTGAAGGCCAGAAGCTTTACAGGCATTACTTGTATTTTCAATGTATACCTTGAAATTGACAGCGGCAATGAATGCGGAAGGGAATACACAAGGGACCCGGTCATATTGGCGTTTGACCTATCTATCTACATCTCTTGTTTTCTGCACCTCTGCAGATCCATGAGATCTATGGGGCCTTTTCCGCATCGCTGGGCGCAAGCTGAAAGATATCGATTCATCCTGCGGTTTTCCATAAGTCCCGGATCGTTCCAGGCCTTTGATCTGCCCAATCAGATGAGCTGCCGATGAGACGCCACATTATTTGAAGTTGTGAGATACGAGGATCAGTCAGCCATGTGCATTTGAGATCTTGATCAAATGCATTGCTGTTGTCTGTCTGGCTGTCTAGCTAATTGATTGACCATGTAGACGTCGTTAGCTCATACAATATTACTGGAATAGGGGTGTTCATACATGGGACAAAAGCCATGGCTGGGTTGAGGTGTCCAAGTATATGGGCGCCATTCGATGACAGGAAGGACTCTAGGCGCTGATATTGCATGGCAGGTGGAACGACCTCATCTCAAAGCCAAGTCGCGTGTATATTATATTCACCTAATAACTACCAACAAGTGATGGGATCATGACCTGCGGTACAGGACCTCCCAAGTCATCATCCTACCACTCGAAACAGTATGTTGAATGACACCTCAGAGAATTTATCTACAGCTAGATTAACCTTCCTTGACCTCTTTCACATCTCAACTCCCACAAAGGTGGAGGACGTGTGACGAAGCCCCTTTGCGCGTCGATGATGACCTTGCCTGCGAATGTCGCTCCGTTATGCTGTCCATCCTCTTCATTGACGAGGACATACTCATCGCCTTTCCGAAACGCAGCACTTTCCATACAGTGTTTCCAACTGATATATGGCACAAATCGTTCCAATTCATCTGGCGGTGCTGTGGACAGCCCAATGGCCGCATTTTGGAATTCCGACTGACATATTTATATGATCAGATTGTGTACAACGGGAAAATCAGAACGTCTTAGAACGGTAGTATTCAGCTCAATGGAAGCGATCGGATGATGACTAGCCCCTAGGGAAGCTTACCTCCTCACAACATAAGGTTTATCAAGGGTCTGGGATGGCCAGCCAACAACCTACCTGCGTCTCATATGCGTCATTGCTTTATAAACTATCCCAACCGCCGAGGCAAGAGCTGGATAGGTATATATCCAGTAAGCCAGATGGACCAACTGTGAGTACAGAAATGTTGGCAGCAGCACAAGACTTGGTGAAATGGCCGCCATCACGATAATAGCACGGGTTGGAGTTGGCGACTATATCTTGCAGCAGGAACCGAAGATAGCTACTGTAGCTCCCCTCGCCGGGACGGAGAGCTACGTTCCAGCGACGGTGATACATTGCGATACAACTGCATTCGGAGAGGAGGACTTGGAACGGACAGCTTTGAGATTTGGCAACGAAGACGATGTCTGGTCGGAGGTATTCCTCGAAGGTAGGTATATGCCACTCCACACACATTTCCACATAGGCCTCATCCAACGTGACTGGAGCTGAGAAGGACACGTACAAGTCTAGTTATCATCATAGAACCGCTAGTTGAACCGGATGCCAGGGTTTCGGTGAGTCTGCAAGGCAGGGTGGTAAGATTCCCGGAGGCAAACGAGTCTCTCCCGGAAGGGCCTTACATGGTCCACTCTACCTCGGGCAAAGTATATGCGGTATACAAACTGTTCGAGGACACAAGCCATGCATTCGTCAGGGGCGCCCTGCCCAAGAACGGGCAGGGTGATGGGTACAGCTGGCTTCAGATCTCCGATGTAAGCCTGCCTCTGTCTGTCGCAAATGCAATTCACCACCACCACCACCACACCGCTAAACGAAATCTCCAACTACCTACCTACCAGTATATACCCGTACCGTCGAAGCTGTACTACGGAAAGCCCACAGCCAGCCTACCGCTCCAAGGCATGCGCTTCGGCGTCAAGGACGTGATCGACGTCGCGGGCCTGGAGACGGGCTGTGGCAGCAAATGCTACCGGTCCTTCTACCCGCCCAGGGATGCCACCGCGCCGTGCATCCGCCGGCTGGTCTCTGCCGGTGCCGTCATGGTGGGCAAGACGCGGTGCTGCCAGTGGGGCGACGGCCAAGACCCCTTAGAAAGGTGCGTACGGTACATCTGTCTGCCTGCCTCTACGTTCAAGTTCCGGTGGGTGGGTGCAGGCGAAGCACGGAGATGAGTTGAATTCTTCCGGAACCTCTGGCCTCGTGCTGGAGGAAGTCTAAGGATCGATTTATTGCACTCGCTGGAATGACTTTTTATCTACATCCGCACGTTATGCTTTTCCTAATACGGTGTAGATTCGAGGAAGTCACGCCGACCAACCCCCGAGGCGACGCGTTCCAGAAGCCGTCGGGGTCGAGCTCGGGCTCGGCCGCGGGCATCGCCAGCTACGCCTGGCTGGACTTCACCGTCGGCACCGATACCGGCGGCTCGATACGGCACCCGGCTGGTGTTCACGGCATCTACGGGGTGCGTCCCTCGCTTATCAGCGGAAGAGGAAGCTTCTCTTCAGGATCAGGGTCTGGGATGGTCTGCTGCTCGGCCTTCTTCGACACCCCTGGCGTGTTTGCGCGCTCAGCCGCCGTGGCCGAGGTTGCGACGAAGGTCATGATGAGGCTGATGACGGGGATAGACAGGAAGTGGCCTGGTGACAGGTCTTGCGAGCCTAGACCGGGTGCTGATCATACTAGACGACGGTACAGGCTACTGTATGCCGTGGAGCCATGCTCAGCGGAGCGCACCGATACTCCTACGTTCTTCTTGCCGCAGCAGGAGCAGGGTAGAGGGCAGTGGCAGCAGAACGCCACAAACGAAACGACGTCGCCCGCTGGTGCTGGCGCTGGTGCCGGTGCTGGTGTCATCATGGAGGACTTCGTCCAGAAGCTAGAGCGGCACCTCGACTGTCGGCGGCGGGAAGTGTGCATCTACGACCTGTGGAAGGAGACGCATCCGCCGGGCACTCCGGACGACCTCGTCGACGCGACGGGCACCCTGTACCGGAACCTGGTCTACAGGAGGCTGGCGAAGGACGTAGTGCAGCCCTTCGAGCGGGAGTACCGGACAGCGGCGGCTGCGGGGGGCCGGACACCCTTCCTCGAGCCGACCACCAGGGCGCGCCTCGAGTACGGGGCAAACCGGGTCTCGGCGGCCGATTGCGAGAGGTCGGTAGTGGCGCTCGAGGCGTTCGCGAACTGGGTCAACAGCGTCCTCTTGCCTCTCCCTCTCCCTACTCCTACTGGTAATGGTGGCGGTGGTAGTAAATTTACCACAGCTACAGACCCAGACGACGATGCGATGGTGACCCCGATGCCGATACTAGTATATCCGCAGAGCTGGGGCAAGCCGCGGTACAGAGACGAATTGGCAGCCAGACGACGCAGAGAAGGCGAAGGCGCAGGCCAAGGCGAAAGTGACAGTGAAAGCGAGATCTTCTGGAGCGGGTTCTCACCGTATAGCATCAGCTACTGCTCCGGATGCCCCGATCTCACCATACCCCTAGGGGAAGTGAACTACTGGTCCAAGATCACGCAGACGGAAGAGCACCTGCCCGTGGCGGTGTCTCTCCTCGGCCCGCGAGGTATGGATTCGGAGCTCCTCGAGTTGGTGTCGGAGTTGGAGGCAGGTCGCATCTTGAGACCGGTCCAATGCGGGTCTCGTTTGTATTCATAGTCAGCTGTGGTCTATTCGTAATAGGAGGTTTTATTATTTGTTGGTTTGATGATGGGATTATTTCCATGGTGTACTTCGTTGCTAAGTCGATCCTCTTCTCGCCTGCTATCTACGTACACATTCCCAGATACCATGGTGCCTGATCTATGCCATGCCATGAGATAATGACTAACACCAACAGTCCAGTGATGTTTCAAAAGCTTATACAACCCGCACCTAGCTAAATAGTTTGTTGCCGCGACGAGATGTAACTATCTTGTGTCCTATGACGGACATCTGTGACTCACCATCAAGATCCCGCAAATTTCTCTCTGACAACAAATGTGTACAAAACACACTCACTTCGTCGTCGTGGCTTAGCCTCGGCACTTCGCGTATCCGTCGAGGCAGCGAGGCTCGGCGTGCCTTAGCGGACTTGGGCATGACATCACTTATTACTCCGGTCCTCGTCCCGGCCTTTATCGGGTTCCTTTGGTTTGTAAATCCCGCTTCGCCAAGCCTTCATAGCATTCCCCTGAAGAGACTTGCTTGAATAAACAATGAAGCTTAAGTTTTTATTTTACTTCTTTTTCCCCCCCGGAAACAACGACAAAGGGGAAAGGGGAAAGGAAAGGGCAAGCGGAAAAGGGGGTTTCGAGTATAACATTAGCCTAGTAGGGGCGCCAGTAGGGAGCTGGGAGCTGAGCTGCGATGATTTACAGCGCACCCAACAGAAGGGGAACCCTGGCCAAGATCGTCCACCCGCTTCCCCACGCTTGCAAGATAAACCAATCCGATCTCAGCGCTGTTCTTCCCCCCATGCATTCTGACGTAGGGGATCTGTTTAGACTCGTGGGCCGTGAATTACCGGCAACTTTAGATACCTGAGTAACCTAATTGTTTACCCTACCCCTGACGGTTTGTAGCAGTAGTTTCAATGTTATCTAGATCTAAGAATGTAGATAGTTAGCCGTCAGCTGAACTGGTGTTGCATGTACTACATTACAGGTACGCAAGATGGTAAATTTTGCATCTCAACAAATCGGACTCGGTTTGTTGTGACACCGTGACACCCGGACATTGCGATAGTTACACCAACCATTAGCTACTTAGACTCGAGACGATTCGCAGTCGGTCTTGCTGCTTATGCGCCCAGAAGTTGAATAGTAAACATCCGTAAAAGACCGTCGATCTTATCTAGCCTCTTAATATATTATTGCCCCTCCTTACCCCCTCCCCCGCCCTGCCCTGCCCTATCCTTCCGCCGAGCAGCTTCCAACGCCAACGCTGTGTGATGCTGAAACCGCGCACCAATACCACCTTAAGTTACTTAAGAGACACCACCACTACCGCCAATCGTTTCACTCGGCTGCTTTCATCTTCGGCACGACCACAACGACTACTGTTACAGCCGTTCACCTTCACCACCCCAAACCGGCCGTCCTATTTCTCACGCCATTGCTCCAGCAGCTCGAACTCCAACTCGAATCCCAACCCCCCACCACCACCACCACAACCACCGCAAGCCCCGCTCGCCTACAGCTCCTCCATGTCGTCCGACGAGATCTCGCGGTACCTCTCGCAGTCGCACGACGCCGTGTTCGCGCGCAACCGGGCGTGGGCGTCGGCCGAGCAGGCGCGGGACCCGACCTTCTTCGCGAAGCTGTCGGCGGGCCAGAAGCCCGAGTACCTGTGGATCGGGTGCTCGGACTCGCGGATCCCGGCGGAGCAGATCACGGGGCTGGGGGCCGGCGAGGCGTTCGTGCACCGCAACATCGCCAACCTGGTGGTCAACGCCGACCTGAACGCCATGGCCGTCATCGAGTACGCCGTGGCGCACCTGCGGGTCAAGCACGTGGTGGTGTGCGGGCACTACGGCTGCGGCGGCGTCAAGGCCGCCATGACGCCCAAGGACCTGGGCCTGCTCAACCCCTGGCTGCGCAACATCCGCGACGTGTACCGGCTGCACGAGGCCGAGCTGGACGCCATCGAGACCGAGGACGCGCGGTACGACCGCCTGGTCGAGCTCAGCGTCGTCGAGCAGTGCCGCAACGTCATCAAGACCGCCGCCGTCCAGCAGAGCTACGAGCGCGACCACTTCCCCATCGTCCACGGCTGGGTCTTCGACTTCAAGGACGGCCTGCTCAAGGACCTCAAGATCAACCACGAGGAGATGCTGCACAGCATCCAGAAGATCTACAACCTCACCAAGGAGAAGCACTAGATATAGATAGTCTATCAGCTAGTTGCTGTAACAGGTTAACTTGGCTGCTGGTAACTTGGCGGCTGGTAGTCGAATCCGATGGGTTGGGTATGGTCCTGGAACGGGGTTGGTTGTCTTGTATTGAAGAGCGCGCACCATCATATACTATAGAAGAGGTTGGGACGGCCGGAACCAGGGAAAGTGTATAGGTAGATGCACAGGCAGGTGGGGAGGCAGGCAGGCAGGCAGGAAAGCAGGCAAATCTGGTGTTGGGAGTAATTTTACTTTATTAGTTCGGCGGTACAACTTGTTCTCTGAAGCTGTTTGATCACCGTCGATCTGTCTTGCATAGGATTCGCATTTACTTGCGATATATACAGGGTATAACGTTTCATGCGCCGGGAAGAGCACACGTCGCTTGGACTTCGTTTGGAGGGACAGTCGGGCGGGCATCTTCGTTGAATGCAGGCGGTTAAGACGGGCGCACAAGCAACCGACCTGGAGCCCTCACCTTCTCTCGTTCTCTCGTCCTCTCCGTCCTCTTCAGGAAACAAGTCGGGGATACAATAAAGCAAAAAGCCCGCTGTGTGTATGATCCATCCATCCAAGTTCAAAACGCCCCGCTGAAAATCAAATATGCCAGAATCGTTATATCCGTCAGCCCCCGTAAGCTCTTGACCACTCGTACCCAAGTGGTTCGTTCTCGTGACATCCAATCGATTTGGATTTGGATTTGGTAAAGGTGTTGGTTTGAACCCCACAATATCCAGCTAAGACATATATCTTTACAGCTTTCACCCCGTCTTGGCCGGCTGATGTGCGTAATATTGTCGGGGTCGATGTGGTCGTTCCTTACGAGGCTCGATGGTGGCACGACACACAGCATGAAATATCCACGCAAGTCCTGTTTCTAGACGTGGTGTAGACGTAACGGGGCCGTCGATCGGCGTCGAATTGGCATTTGGGGGGTGTCCTCCCGGCTGAGACGGCTTCTTAGTTCTTCTCCATGCTCGGCTTGCTTCGTTCACTTCTCCTCCTCGTCATCCCGAGCATCCTCCTCGAAGAAGCCGTGCTCGAAACTGGTCTTCTGGCGGAAGGCGAACCGCTCCCAGCTGACGCCGCGCCGCACTTTGGTCCCATTCTCGTTCGTCTCGTACTTCTCGGGCTCGAAGGCCATGACCGACTTCCACGTGTGAAACATCCTGCGCCAGTAGCACGCCTCGGCCGCCGGCGTCAGGTACCGGTCCCGGAAGATGCGCGTCGACTCGGCCGCGATGCGGCGGGACTTGTCCTGGTCCCGGACGAGAGCCGTCATGGCCTCGTCCAGATCGGACCAGTCGCGCTTCACTTCGACGTAGTTCTATTGGGCGCAGTGTTAGCAAACGGACAGTTTTCTTGAGTGAGAAGGTTCTCGAAAGCTCCGAGACGAAGCGGCAAAGGAAAAAAGCAGGTAATAAAAGGTGATGACAAACCTGGTGAGGGCCGCTAGCTTTCATCAGCGGATAGTAGTGGGCGACATATTCGAGTTCGTGGATCACGGGAACGCTATTGCAGTTGTGCAGGTACCGAAGACGGCCGCTCCAGGAGTTTCCCTCGGTGTGCGCCACGTACTTGTAGCGGCAGAAGTCGGTCATGGCCAGAATATTGCTGCGATTATGCCAGTCGATGGCTTCGACGTCGCTCCAGGACTTCTGGGTCGAGGCGTCGACCAGCCCCTGTCGCAGGCCCGTGTTGACCGCCAGGCTGCCGCGCCAGCTGAGCTTCGTCTCCTTGTCCTGGAACCCCCTGGCGTACTCGGCCTCGAGCTCGCGCACGTCCTCGCGGAACTCCACGTAGCCGCCGACGCCGTCGTCCGGGTACGACCAGCCGTCGAAGTCGGGCATGACCCAGAGCCAGGGGTTGTCCTTGGGCCGCGACCACGCCCACCGGACCCGGTCGGCCTGCTTCTCGCCCAGGTCGGGCTTGTCCTCGATGTCGAAGACGAACTCGATGTTGGGGATCGAGCGCGGGTCCGGGATTGACACCAGCGCGCGGTACATGTTGGCCAGCGCCGCCAGGCCCCGCGACCGGTCCGGCTCGCCCTTGACTTCCTTGATCACGTACAGCTCGCCGTTGTAGATCATGCAGTGGAACTCGCCGTGTCGCCACGAATCCGTCGCGCCCTTCTTGTCGGGCTGGATGTCCTCCCGCGTCAGTTTCCGGCCCTCCTTCACGAGGTGATCGCGAGCGCGATCGAGCTCGTTATACAAATCGGGGAAAGCGATCTGATTCGCAATTTAGTTAGAAGGGCCACCCAAGCAGGCGTATCCGTGATAGAAGGGCGTGGGGATATTAAGCATACCTGACACTGCTGGTTCGACAAACCGAAGTCCAGCTCATCCCTCTCGAGATCGAACTCCCAGCCCGTCTCAACCTCTGCCGGTGCTGGCTTCAGTGGCTCCGGAGTGGACGGCTCCTGGGGCTTCCCGACGGGCTTTCCTATTGGCTTCTCTATCGGCTTCTCGAGCGGTGGCGGGGGGAGACGGCCATGGCCGAATCCATGGCGCAAAATGTTGAACGTGATGATTATAAGCAGGATGGTCGGTAGCAGCCAGTAGATGCGACGTTGGAACAAGGCCATCGATTTGTCCGAGGACCGCTTGTGAAGCGGTGAGGTTCCGCTATACATTTCAGTCCAACCAGGCTGTCTCAGAACCGAGTTCTTCCTATTAATGATTATGATCTCTTCTCTGCCGCAAACCTATCCCGGTGCCGACGAAGGTTCGGGCCCGGATAATTAAAGTGATCAGCACTAGGTATGATAGGCTGAGCGGTGGTGGGTGAAATATTATGTTATTTTCTCTCGAATTACAGGTACAGTCTACCGTTGCGGGACATTATTATTCAAGAAATCGCAACAAAGCCCGAGGATAGACTATTACTGTGAAATAAAGGATAGACGATATACGGCTTGAGTCCTGACAAGGAAGTGATGGCAACTTGAGGGGGGGGAAATCGTAAGGAAGTGAAAGTAGACTTCTGAGCAAAGCGAAGCGAACGTAGTGAAGGTAAGTGATTGACAGGTCACCTCAATCTAGGAAGGAGGAGAGGCATAAGGCTGTATGATTAAGAGGCAGGTGGGAGATACGGGAGAAGTGGAAAGCTGGTACGAATGAAGGACTCGGACAATGCAGGTGATGCAGGTGATGCAGGTAATGTAGTACCAGCCATACGGTAGGAAGCGAGCGAATCATCGTGGATGCCCCCTAGTTACCCTATACGCCTCTGCGCCTACTGATTTTTATTCTTAGTATACTATACCTACTTAAGTATGTAGGGAGTAATACAATCCAAGCCATAAAACCCGTCGTGCAAGCCCCAAGCCCCAAGCCCCGAACCCCCAACGCGCCTACTAACTGTCCCTGCCTCGCTTGCTTATGCTCGGGCTCGTCTGATCTGAATCAGCGTTGAATCCTTGGCTTGGCGACCTGAACCATCCCCATTTTCATGCCTTTGTTCCCGCCTCTCGCGCTCTCGCCCTCTGAGCCCCTCTGCCTCGTGTAGGTATTCTGCCTCTAGACTAGGCTCTAGCCTCTCCGTGTAGGTAGTATGTAAATGGCATGATAACTGGGGGGAGGGGGCGCGTTCAGGGGTTCAAGGACTGGTTCGAAGAGGGGCCACATTTCAAGGATCTCCATTTCAGGGATTATGATAGGGCTAACATGAAGCGGCTGGGATTGTCTTATAATGAGACCGGGTACTTGTGGGCCTGCGGCCTTCTATTGTAGCTTCGAAGCCCATCTGTCAATGTTTCTCCTGTGTACCGATTTTCTTCGATCGATCTGCCCTGGGATCTGGGTGTGCGAAGAGAAGTGTGCAGCGGTTCATAAGCAGGCAGGCGGTGCGACGTGATACGAAGAAGCAAACAACCCGCATTCTTGAAGTTCCTGCCTGCACCGTCAGACAATACTACTCAGTATGTACAATGTCATACAGTAGCTAGCGACGATAGATACTCATAGATATATCGTAGATAGGCGATCATTGAAGATCACAAGACAGCAATGATGCACGATCGAGAGAATACCTACCTACTATGTATCGTATCACCTGCCTATGTGAGCAGTCGGTAGTCGGGAGGCAGATAAGCTTCACTCTTTTCCTCCAACTGCCGCCTAGCCAAGCCAGTTGTGAGATACCATTATACCCAGGTAGGTAGGACTGGTTTAACAACATGACGGATAGTGTAGGTACGATGTAATCGCAAGTCTGCAACCTATCCTATCCGCCTACTTCATCTATCAGGCCATGCACATCAACCGGCCAAGGGCGGGTGGCATTGCCTGTGTAAGCCAGTAGGCCTGTTGGACGTTTCGTTGCTTAAGTGACTGCCTATCTCGAACGTGGGATACTACATAATCTCCTACAGGAGTACCCAGTCATTGGCGGATATGATGCCAACCCCAGGTATTGATGACACGATGCGATCCAGAAGCAGTGCGATGTGGTACATACAAATACAACCTCTTCGTAATAACACTGAGCTAAAAGCAAGCAGTGTACATACATACAGCCAGTTATAGCAGTGGTTATACCAGCGGTTTTAGCAGTGGTTCTAGGTGAATCATGGGTAAGACACGATCCCTTGTTAGGCAGATATGGATTGTACATACAGGCTCTGCTGCATCAACATTTTCTAGATACGGTAAACAGCAAACAGCAAACACTATGTATGTATACCTAGAGATATCCAAAGGAATTATACAGGCCTATACACCACAAAAGGCACCACATCTCGTTCTCAACAATCTCGCTAGGAGCTTTCTCGTTCTAACTTGGAGAACTTCTCGTTCCCATTGTCTAACTTACCGTCCAACTCTGCCAGCAAGCGGCCGAGCTTGACTTAGAACCTTCTAGCCTCCGGCCGCTGAGTGTCAACCCAACGGCTTGGCATCAGCGCTAACCAACCGGCGCTCCCACAGCCGAAATGCCATCCCATAAGAGCAAAGTGACCGTAAGCGGCATCGTCCGCATTTCCTTTTAGCCCTACGGCCCTCGTCGACCTCGTGTCTGGAAAATGACCGCGACAGGCACGTTTCTGGATCCTTGCTAGCTGTGTACTGCACCCTGGTCTACTGGCTGCCTGGATACACAGTGTTGAGTCAGCGGGGCGTGGGCCGAATGATGAACGCTGAAAGTCCAAAGTCTGCGATAGCCTCAGGCTCAGCGCCTCGGCAAAGTTTGAAGCCCCAGGAGCACGGATCATCAATGTGCTACTTAGCGAAGAAGCGAAGAGGATTTACCCGGCCGATTTACCGTACATGACTTAGCGTGTCTCGGAACTTACCGGGCTGGCCTGGAGGCTGGCACCAATTATTAATTCCGGGGGGAGGACATTCTTGTCTGCCACCTCCTGAGGCTCTTGAGATCAAGTTCAATTAACCTTTGTACGGCTATTGACTATATTGGTGTGCATGTTGGGTATGCATGCAACGACTACCTGTATGAATACTAAAGGGAGTAAAAAGGAAGTAGGGTGGTCTAAGTTTCTTTTGCATCTATGTTAGCTTCACTACGCGGGCTTCGCATTTCAGCTGGAGCTGCCTATCCGCCTCAGCCGCTCCTATGCAGACAGAGGGTCCCATGTAGACTAAAGGCCCAGTAATGAGAGTACTCCAGTAATGAGCCGAGGCATCGCCTTTGATCGCCCATTCAGAATCCGGCTTGCACTGACCAATGCTAGTGACGAGATTTACCTAAAAACCACAGATGCCGGCTTCCGAATTGCAAGAAAGCTGGACAATGATGCCGATGTCTCAAAGTGCCGATGATGGGTTCCCAGGAATTCTTGTCGTCATTGGTATCACGTCTACGAGCAAGCTCGAGTTCTATCGAGGGATCGAAGCAAGGGTCCTCGGCAAAAGTATATAAGCTCCGGAATATCCAGGTTGCAAAAACATGAGCTCTGTAGAGATCTGCTTTCTCACTGTCTGCGAACCTGAAGAGATTTCACTGGTGATTTGTTATGTTCCATCCCCATCCCACCCAGATACTTAGGGTCTCTCTAACAGACTGGGAGGGCATGTTGCGACAGTTGCAGGATGAGACTGACCGGGATTTCACCCCGATTATATTGCATCATTGTACGAATAGAGATAGAACCTTTCGCAGCTATTCATAGAGCATGAGCGGTGCAGCTCGGTATAGAATGGGTCCGTACATGGCTTGAGTCCTTTCGAACAACCCCGTGACGATCAACTGCGGACTTCATGAATTACTTGGACTGACAGACACCCAAATTTTATGCTCATCAAGTGGTAGTGAGTATGCATCTGCAAAATCCGCGAGATATATATGCGGGCAGCCGTCCCACGAAACTGACAGAATGCTGATATTCATGTTCTCGGGCTCACTCGGGTTGACACCATACAAGCTATGGTCGCACATAATACAAACGTGGCTCGGGAAGCACCCGAAACTTGAGGCTATCCGCCCGCCTGCCATGCCGCAACGGCCCCGAAGCGGGAGGCCCCGTTCCCTAGATAGAAAAGGCTCGAATGTCTCAAACGGAACGACGGGAAAGACGGCCTCCATTGGCTTTCGACACCCGCGAATAGAAGGGGATCCAAGGTCCCAGACTAGTTCTCACAAAGTTCAGAAAGCTCGTGCAAACGCTAAAGAATGGACATTGTCATGGATCTCGAGCTATATATGTATATATATGTGTGTGCTTCTTCATGGTCGAGTGAAGCCATGTCTCTGAGGATCGATCAGTAAAGTATACAAGCGTAAATACCACATGGAGATCAACGAACACGGCGCAGGCCAAACCCGGACCAATTGTTTCCATCTTTTCTCCTGTGACCATGTTAGACCAATCTACGCCACGGCGGACAGGGGAGCTATTCCGATGTATAGCGACTCGGGCTGGGAAATGGGTAGCCCACTTGGGCAGCGTAATCCGTGACATCGCGGTGTATGCTAGCCAGTGGCTGTTGCTGGACCGCATAAAGACCAAGACAAGGTCAATATGCACACAATGTCCCCTCGTTAGCCCCCTATTAGTGGGTGCGGTAGCACCCCCCGAGGAGGAAAAGCCCCCTCTGATCGTCTTCCTCCTCGGCTGCCCAGGAGCAGGCAAGGGGACGCAATCCGCGCTCCTGAAGGCCGCCTTCCCAGGCCCACCTCTCCTCACCCACCTATCCTACGGCGACCTCCTCCGCCACGTCGACCGGATCCCAGGGTCGTGGGTGAGCGCCTTCCCGCGACGCCGAGGCGGAACGGGCACCACCACCAGCAGCCCCCACCTCCCGGCCGACGCCGCCGTGCAGCTCCTCCGCGAGACGATCGTGGAGGCCGGCATCCGGCGCCACGGCCAGCGCGTCTGGCTCGTCGACGGGTCCCCCCGCAGCGACAGACACGTTGCGGCATGGGCCGCCGCGGCGCGGATGCCGTCGGCGCAGCTCGCCATATACCTCTCCTGTCCGCCGGAGACGCTGATTCGGCGCGTTCTCGATCGCGGCGGTAGCGCTGCCTCTTCTTTCTCGTCATCGTCGTCGTCGTCATCTTCTTTATCTACGACGGCGGAACGACGCGCGGACGATGCGGTCCCGGAGCTGGTCCGAGAGAGGGTGGAGCGCAATGGGAGGGAGAGGGAGGCGCTGCTTGCTGCTCTTGCCGCCGCTGGCGTGCGGGTTGTGCGGGTTGATGCTGATCGGGACGTTGACGCGGTCGGGCGGGAAGTTCAGGCGCATTTTCAGGTCAGTCAGTCAGTCAGTGGTTTTCGTTTCCGGGGGATTTTGGGTTGGTGACATGACATAACATAACATTAGATGCGTCGTGATTACTGAGTTCGTATGTGCTGCTGACGTATGGTGAGCTTTAGAAAGCCATGTATGATTGGCAGGCGGATCGAAGCGGTGATGCGTAGACGTTGCTGTAGAAGTCGATTTATGGGCGCTATATTGTATTATATTGTGTTGTATTATAAGAGTACACTTGACTACCCATTTCAGGCCTCTGAACCTCCTAGATAGAACTCGGTTTAGACTGTCGGCCCAAGACCGATATATTTGTAGATGCTGATGAATAAAGCAAACTAGAAGATGATATGTCAAGTATCATCATGTCTTTCGTAACAGATGTCATATATCCATATTCGTACAACCTCCCCCCTTACTGTCATATAATCGACTCATAATAAGACCCTCCTCCCCTTGCTGGATATTTCCGAATCACGTATCAAACTTCCGAATTGCCCTTATCCAATGTGACATCCTGAAACAAATCCGCATCAGCGCGCCCGACGAAATTCGCCGGTTGTCGACGGCTCCGGTCTACCTTGAGCTCGAACACGTCCAGTCGCTGATAGCCACCGACGACATCGTGGTACTGCTTGCCCTCGATGCAGTCGTCCAGGTCCATATCCGCGTACAATATGCCCTCCCGATCCTGCAGCATGTCCGTCGGCTCGTGCGCGGCGGTATCCTTGTTGACGACGAACCCCGGAAGCAGCGCCCCCTTGGGGTCCAGGAACATCGTGGCGCCCCGCTGCGATCCCTCTAGCTCCCGCGCGATGGCTTCCTCGTTGCCGGACCCGGAAGCCGTGGCTTGGATCGCGTCGGCGCCGAGAAAGCCCGCGCACAGGACGCCGAAGCACTTAGCCTCGAAGCAGTGCGCGGCCGCGCGCGTTCGGTTGGCGCTGACGTTGTCATAGTTCGCACCTCTACCCACGCTCGAAGTTGCCTTGCCGCCAGAAGAATCGCGCATTCCCTCCTCTCCCCTTTCTTCCCGTTGCGTGGCCGCCCCCGCGCCCGAAAAGCGAGTCGGCCAGACAGCAGGCCAAGACGAAATATGAATCTGCTCCCCCTGCGCCATCAAGGCATAGCGCGCGAGGGGATTCGTGTTCTCGCCGCAGATAAGGTTCCCGATCCTGCCGAACGGGGTGTCGGCGACGCGCAGCCCGTAGCCGTCGCCGGGGGCCCAGGTCAGCTTCTCGTAGAAGGTGGGCATGAGCTTGCGGTGGTGCACCAGGACGTCGCCGTCGCTGCCGATGATCAGGTTCGCGTTGTACAGCGTCGCGCTGCTGGCGCGGACCTTCTCCGACAGGCCGATGCTGACCAGGACGCCGAGGCGCCGGGCCGCCGCGCGGATGGCGCTAACCTCCGCGCCGTCGCCGTCGGCGTGGACGGACGCGAGCGCCATCCGCTGGAACAGGGCGTGGTTGTGGGTCGGCGGGCGCAGGGCGCTCCAGATGGGGAAGGCGGGGATGTACGACTCGGGGAAGACGACGAGGTTCGCACCGTTGCGGGCCGCTTCTTGGATCAATGAGATCGCCTTTTCGGTTGTTTCCCTGGCCGAGAGAAACACGGGTGAGGCATGACATGCGGCTACCCGGATGAGACCCATGTTTGCTGGGTTTACTTAATTATTAGGATGTTCAAATTGGCCTTGGTCGTTGACTGATGAAACCATTCGATTGGGGTTGGAAATAATACTGGAGATTTAAAGGAGGATGGGCACCTCAGTTATATATTTTCTCGATGGAGTAAGGATCATGAAGATATCCTACCCCTTTCCTATACTTGAATGGTGTTATATGATAAAAGCTACGGCATTGGCTGTCCCGCCTGTCGGGTGCCGCTTTGGCATGGCGTTAGTAAGTCGCCTACTCCTCCCTATTCACCCTTTCCCATATGGTCGTGCCCGGGGTTTGTTTCGGCGTCTGAAAGCTTCTCCAACTCGCTATCCCGAGGTCTCTGGCTTATGAAATAATCGGCATTTGCTCTTGACCTTATGATTTTATTATGAACACCATTACACAACGTTGACATCTACTAAGTTGTTTGAGTTCAGACTCTAATTAACCTGCAGTCATCCAAGGTTATACGATGAGATATAGCGTAGATAAACAGAAGGCCACGAGATATTACATGCCCTTCAACCCCGACACCAAATCCTTCAGGCTCTTCTTCGCCTTCCCCAGCCTAGTCTCCCTCATATCCCTCACGATGATCTGCCGATCCGCCGGGCGCAGAAACTCCAGGCGTGATCGTGATACATTAACCCGCTGCCCTTCGTACATTCTTACGCCCATCCCCATCCCCATCCCCGTCCCTGTCCACCGCAGACGCGGGTACCTCTCCAGCTTGAGAAATGGCGTCTTGTCCCCCTTCCTATATTGATACGGCCCCCGCCAGTCCTCTTCGCCGGAAGCAGCAGCAGTAGAAGCAGAAGCAGCCGCGTTCTCGATCTCGGGCAGCTGCACGGTGAGGCGCCGGGCCAGCAGGCCCCGGATGGCGCTGAAGACCCACCGCTCGCGCACCTCCCACCAGTACCGGTTGTCGGCGAGGTCGAGGCGGAGGGCGACCCGGCGCAGGGAGTCGAAGCGGACGAGGTTCGACAGCGTGGTGCATAGCTCGGCCCATGGCCCTGGACCCGTCAAGGGCATGGCGGTGTTGTCATTGGTGGTGCTGGGGTGGGTGTCGGTGTGATAATAGTGGTGCTGATGGAGCGTGTCGTAGGGGATGACAAGGGAGAACTGTAGGGAACGGAGGAGAGGGACTGTGGATGTCGGGGAGGCGACGAGGGTGTGGTGTGCTGTCGCAAAGTCGGTGAAGACTAGAGTGACGGAGGCATAAAGGCTTTGTAGAGCTTCTAGATACCTGCGAGATGGTAAGCCATTTTTTCACTCATCTATTCACTTGTTTATCTGCCGGTACGGGATCTGATTGTAGTACGGAAAGGGGATACTTGCATTCGCTTGCAAGTGAGTAATGCTGGAAGGAAGAGCGTACTCCGGCCTTGCGCCGGGGCATCATCGGATGTCAGCATCATTTCCTCCTCGCATCGCCAGTGGTCATTCCAAGTAGAGGAGAGCCTAGACGCCCACTTGTCATCCACTATTACCATGGATCCGGTTCGTGACCTACGGCGGTTCTGCCAGACTTCTGCGAACTCGTTGTCCCGCTTGTCGTCGTCACCATCATCATATCCACCACCACCACCACCACCACCATGACCCTTGCCGTCGGCGAGAAGACAGGGGCAGTGCGTGAGACGGCCGTCGTCACGGCGGAATATGTGCTGCTTGAGTCCAGAGACGATCCAGAACTCCGAGTATATTATCTCCCTGATTTCCAAGGGGAGCCTTCCGAAGAAAGACGAGCCAAGCTGGAGGTCTGCGGTCGCCCGCAAGGCATCCCTGTCCGGGGTCGGGGCCGGGGCCGTTGTAAGCGAAGGCGAGGACGGAGGCGATGGCATCCTGGCATATGATGATATGGCTTGAAGTTCCAAGCATGAGGGAGGCCGTAGACTTGGCTTCTGCTTCTGTGCCGCCCGGAGGACACATGAAACTTATAACGAGGCTCTGAGCCTTCCATCTGAGAGCCTGCTGCAGCCTGCGGCCTGGGGAGACATGGGGCCGGCCGCAAAATGTCCGAGTACGTAGCGAGCGAATAGCCGCGATTCACGCCACAATCGCGTAACGATATGCATCCTCGGTCCACCCCACGAGCAGTGACTGGATTGTTAATCGCCACCAACAAGGCTCTAGGCCTGCAACTGAGTATCTACACCTGCGTGTATCCGAATGTAGTCATCATTCAGCCCTATCGGCAGTCCTCGATTGGCCGTTGGCCCAGTGGTGTGGGCCATTTAACCGCGCTTCTAGGTGAAGCAGGTGGGCATGCAGCTAATAGGCGACGTAAGTGCGGCATAGGACTCTGCCGGATGGGGTAATGTTATAAGTCCTATGTATGTGCCGCGTCTGTTGGCCGGCCGTGCCGCATTTTAGGGGGGCAGGGGAGGAAGAGGGTGAGGAAGGTAGAGGGGTAGGGGAGCAGGCTGCCTGATCTGCCTACCTACGTTGCACAGCGGATGCACAGCGGATGCACAACGGGTGTACGACGGGGCCACTAGAGTGGTGAGAGCGTCACATTTTTACCTCATTGATAGAGGAGCAGCTCACGAAAGCAGACTTAGGCCGGGGGGAAATGCTAGCAACTGTGCGGTGTTGGCTACGGACCAGGTTGAAAATGACAAGTGAGGTTACATCGAGACGAACCAACCGCATTGTTTTGACGCCGAGCAGAGACTGAAAGTGGATGCGGCCCCTGCTGCAGCCCGATCTCCAATGCAACGCTGAACCAACGCAAACCAGGAAAAACAATCCACATCACACCCCGGCTAGCCTCTTGGGAACTGCAGTAGGTACGGGTTTGGAATGCGCCTCGACGATTTAAGCAACGTGACCCAGCATATCTTGAGATTCCCCTTCTGGTGAGTGTCCCACCTGAACCGTTCCACTTCGTGAGGATGGAACTCCCAGTATCGGAGGGCGGGGCGACGGACGATCTGGAAGGGAAGGTCGTCGTCCTCGACCGGCTCTTGTTTCTGGAAGATCATGTTGTAGATGGGCATAGAGGGCGGGAGCTCGACGGTGAAGTCGTTTGCCACTTGGAGGTTGAGTAGCCCCTTGATGACTTGGTCTTCCGGTAGGGTCCGCCATGGCCCTCGGTCATAAATGTCCAGAGATATCCTCAGGTTGTGAAGACATTTCAAGTCGGCCAGGGCGTTCCATATGGGCCTCACATAGTCCTTCCTCTTGGTGGTGGTCTCGAAGAAAAATGGTGCATAGTCCGCAAACGTCATGTTGAGTGTCAGATCCAGATGCCGGATATGCGAGATGAAAGCCGGAGGATGAGATACGAAGAACCTGTATGTGGAATATAGATCATTGAAGTGGAATTGATGAGATTCGAATATCGACTCCATGACTTCGGGCAACCTAGTACTTGGATGTCAGCATTTTGATCTCGTGAATTTCACTTGACGCCATTTCTTAGATATGCTACTTCCTAAGTATGGCCTTGGTATGGCCTCCCTAGATATACCCCCTCTGGATACGTCCTCGGGAACGCAACCGTGAAATTCCAGCCAAGAAGGACGTACGAGTGGATGGGTGACTTACATGCGCTTGCAGACTACCATCACAGATGCGAAGTTCCTCTTGTCCACGCGAGCTTCTCTCGGATGGCGCATCCTTTCCTCGCACCTCCAGTGCCGGTGTCCCCAGGTCTGCGATGACCTTCTCTGCCAGAGCGCCAGTTTGGCACTATCGCCTTGGTCGCCTTGATCGTATATCTCATCCATCTTCTTTTGTATGAAGCCTAGATCCTCGTCCATCTCGTCCATGACGCATCTGACGTTATGCCAATGTCCCTCCTGGAAATGGATATGACGGCCATTGGGGACATGGAACATGTGGTCTTGGGGACTCGACCAGGTGTACTCATAGATCATCCTTCTTATCTCGAGCGGTAGCTTCTGAAAGAACGAGCTGCCGAGCTGCGGATTGATGGTGTTGGTTTCCTCATCACATACCGCAACGTCGCCCTCAGTTGTTGCGATCGCCGCCGCGAGCCTGCCACTTTCACCATCACCGTCACCGTTGCCGTCGCCGTCACCGTCACTGTCGCTAGCCACCCATGGCTGTATTCTTTTCTTGATTTCGACTTCGACTTCGGGATGAGAATTGCTCGATCTGCTTCTCTTGCCCAACTTGGGCCGGAAGAACGATCTCACCTTGAGCGGTACACCGATAGCCATCCTACTAGCAGTTCCTCGTGTATGTCGTGTGTAGTAAGGGGGGTGGAATGGAGAAAGAAGAAGGTGAGCAACGTTCAAACATTCAAGGTTCATGGGAACAGACAAAGGACCAGGGCTAAGAACCTTAAATACCTTGACCATCTGATAAGGTAGCAAGCAAACACTGACAATGACAAACACTGGCGTCACGGTGGACTTTCATTCGTGTAAACAGCAAAGCCATTCTTGAGCACTTGGAGGGTCCGCCGAGGGTATGACTAGTTCCCCGGATCCTCGTGCTAGCTGTTTGTCTCACACCTTGTGAGACAGTCACAGTCGCTGCCTAGGCAGGTACCTAATATGCCACCATGCAGCATGCTAGCATTGCTAGGCTTTGCTACTACTACAGTAGGCATTCGGGATCCAAACTGGCAACCGGAGCACGGTGGCTTCCACGTTGACGAACCCCATCTCTCTCGTCCAATGGTGAAGGGAGATGCCTATACAGTATGGGCTACTTACGTGCCATCCTCCGAGTCACCACTCTCGTATGTGCCCGATGACGAGTGATCGACTCAAAGCCGGGCAGAGGGGCGTGGGTGGTGTAACGTAATAGGCTCAACCGGGTATGGCTCGCTATCTGTACGCCCACGGGATGCCAACTGAGCAGATCTAGGATCTAGGCTCTAGCTATTTTCTCGAAAGTTGGTTCAGAATCCACGTCGTGAGGAAGCCACAGTTTACATGGCCTGTCCGTTTCACAAGCTATTGGCGCCATTCCGATATATCGGTAACCAATAACGGCAAGGCGATGGCCCGTCCTAAACCGACACGTTATAGGCACAGTTGCAGTGCTAGGACTGTAGTGCTAGGACTGTAGTACTAAGACAGTAGGCATGTGATGCTAGGGCCCTGATGCTAGGAGTAGGACTGGAGTAGGACTCGAGAAGTGTACGGGTGTTAAGCAAGAAGATGTTGTAATAGGGTCAGGGTGTCGTTCAGGTCTGGCACCTTTTGGCCAATGCATTCTTGGGACTGGGAGGGAGTGTGAAAGCAATGGATCCCTGTCCTTATCACGCTCACGTAATGGCAGAGTTACATACAGCCCGTAACTATATACAAAGTACGTACTCGTACGCCCCATGTGGCTTCAAGGAACTTGCTGGATCAACATCAACAGCTCCTCCTTCTCGGCCGCATCTACATAGCAGCAGCACATGTACTTGTTTAGTTATGTAGTACGAACACGTTGGAGTTTAGTAGGTAAATGAAGAGCTTTGTATTTCGTAGTAATTAGTTTTTATAGGCACATACTTCGTATGACTGCCCCGTATGCCAGGTACAACGCCGGAATGCCTATAGGAAAAGTGCCGGGGCTAAGCGCCGAAACGCCCAAGCCCCAGTACGGAACCCCACTGTCACAATCGCACCTCACGGGACTAGCGATAGCGCCCTCAGGCCCTACCACCCCTATCAGCCTTCACCAGCACCCCGGTCTAGCACTCTAATACGCTAGTAGTAGCACCCCTGTACCCCTATACACCCCACCCTATACATCCCTAGCAGCTTTAGGATGGTATGTATGTACGTACAGTAGACGACCGTGACGACCGTGACGACTCAAGAGCTGAGCCTCCATTAAGAATGATGGAAACAACCTTAAATGTAGCATATCGCCTGACACCATCACCCACCTCTTGCTTCGCCACGGGGTCTGCCATCTCATATGTAAAAACGTGACGGGTGACAGATATCGCACAAATGGGCGTGTGCTGTAGCCTAACAGTCATAACTGATGCGCATCCGGGCGAGCATCCAGGCTGTGAGCATTCGGATTATTGCTCATTGCTGCTGCTTATAGATACGTTAGGTGTGACCCCATCGCCCATAACCAAAGAATGAAGCAACCAAAAGGCGAAGCAAACCGGGCTCAGATCCAGGAAAGAGCCTGACGTGATCACTCAAAAGCAACGAGCATTTTCGTATATTGGTGCCACGCCACCCACTTTATCCGGTGCTGTCAAGAGTCGGGCTGTCAGAATACCTACTCACTTGATCAGTATGGTCGAAGTCCAGCAACTAACTACACGTGCTTACCCAAGACACAAGACGTAATAGTCAGGCTATGTGGCTATAGGTAGCTGAGTTCATACGGCGATGAGCTATCCTAGTCCTAGTCATCCGAAGCGCCACACCTATAAAATATTCGGCCGCTTCACTTAGTACTTACCAACACAAAGGCACACCCTCAGCTCGAGAGCCATGTCCCTAAAGTGCGGGTTTCTTCAGCGGTGGCGGGAATGAAATCCAAGTCGTTGGTTGTCGGGTTCAGATGGATTTGTGGGAGCGGCTTCCGGCTTGTGTATCGAGACGTTCAACCACGTTTCACAATACAGCAATTCCTAGAAAAGAGCCCCGACCAATACCGATCAACGCCGATCAAGGATGGGATGAGATGGGATGGGATAGGATGCAATCGAAGGTGACGAAACACAGGCAAACTCTATGTCCCTCAAGAAACTGCATCAATAGACAGACAATGGCAGCTTACCAGATTACCAGCTTACCAACCAGCTGACCGAGGTAGCATGTAAGGATTGGGATGATACGGGCTCATCGGGGACGTCTTATTGGCTGCACCAAAAGCTGACCGAGCACTCACGACGACAGACGACACCATCACGCCCGAGCTTAGGTGACCAGAGAATCACCATCGCCAATCACGCAGCTACTCATCTTCTCGTTTCCACCACCTCGGGTCGAGATCCCTCACCTAGGCAATCGCAAGTTCCTGGCTATCGGGATCACATCCTAGCTCCCCCATCCGATGTTTATATTCCTCTCCCGTGTAATGTAAAAAGATGTGGGCTCTCAGTGGCTATAGGAGATGCTCTGCTGGTCAGTGAGGTACGGATAGATCTAATCAGGCGCACCTCGGGGAGGGCAATATCGTCCGACGATACACCACCGTCGTCGCCGACAGAATATCGATCGTCCATACCCAAGTATGCATGTGCACACCACCGAGTTCGCGAGATGATTACCTGGAAAAGAAGAGCCACTGCAAGCCACTATTCCGATCGGATGCACTTCCATTGTCTGGTGTAGAGGATTTCCGCAGGGGGGGGACGAGGTGGGCGCGGGGGATCTTGATAAGCTGCGAGGTCGTTGCTCAAGTAGGTACGTATAGTCAGGCTTACAAGTGAACTGAGCGATATGCATGACGCCCGCTCCCCCACTCATATCCATCAAATCTGCATTGCATGAACTTCTCCTCGCAAGTGTGTTCAATCCGAGGAATGTGGCTTCGGCACCGTAACGTTCTTGGACGTCCGAATCAGCCGTGCTCTTTCCTGGGACACTATTTATGTCCCAAAGATTCAAAAGGGTCCTTGGTCCAGCCGAAGTCATGACTACTGAGTTATGACGGAACGTCGATGTGTTATCTCATAAGTGACACCTTCCTATCCACGCTTTCATACCGCCATGCTAATGGGATCTTACTTGTAGTACGACTAGTCTACGTATGACTGTTGTGCAGTTGACCAGCTGTGACTCTAGAGTTCAGACGAGCTGGACAGGTCGGAGGGCCGTCTTGGCTTTGGTCAGGGTGTTACAAGATAATGTCGCATTGGTACGATTAGAGTCTGACTTCAGAGAGAGAAGCGGCCCCCTATCTGACCCCGTGCTACCAAGTAAACAATATGACTGCATGCTCATTCCATTCTATTCTTAATTGGCGGGCTACATCGGTTATGCATGGCGTAGCGTGGCGAGGTAGTATCTAGAATAAAGTTAGGTAGAGTTTGACGGCCCCTCATGCGAAAACACCATAAACACAACAATCAATATCGTCCATCCGATATGATCTATGATAACACCACATTATTGATACAGGCCTCTAGGGTCCGGACATTTTCGCACTCACGGCCTACGCCCCTGGTGATCGTAGAACCCGCGCCGTGGCGCGCGTGCCGTGCCGTGCCGTGCCGTGTCAGCAAGCAAGCAGTGTCAGGTTCGGCCAGGCCAGATCGCTGCTCCCTTTTATAGATTTACTGGAGAACTTTATGCATACCGGTGGAGGGACACGTCGGAACAATAAAGGCTGTACCTAATATCTGTACCAATGATTTAAAATGCTGTGAGACTGTGTACAACGCGGCAATATCTAATGCTTTATTACCGGATACCGGTCTGAGGAATGGGATTCACACAGGTGGCTTCACTCCCCGCGAATGGGAACCGGCCGCTGTGCGGTAATTTATAGCATCAGGTACGGTTGGATGCCGTTGTTATGCTTGGGTCTAACAGGCCTCAACGCACTTGATTGCGCGCTGTTTGCCCAACGTAGGTTGGGTGAAAAGGGGCATGATTGGCGGTGATATTACATTGAGACTGCACTCGCCTGTGAAGCTGTTGTCGTTGTCCACGTAAATAGATGTGGTTGTGTGTCAGTTACCCTTACAACCTTGTAAATAGATTAAGGTCGGGACGAGAACATGCCTGGTTATATTGAGTATGATGTGATCAACAAGTGCACAGCGACAGGACAGTACCAGGCATATTAGTATTTCGTGATATTCAATGCAATCCAGCAGCCTTTAGGGAGAAATGATTTCTCGCCTCCAAGGGTAACGCCCATCACGTCCAGATCGTTACGATAACCTACTCTCAGATGCATGGCCCGGATGAAAAGTTAGAAAACGAAGCCTTCTGTTGCTTACCTATAAAGAACACACAAAATGATGATAACCTAGAGACTCAGATGCCTAGAAACACGCTGACTTCAACCACCTTGAAAGTACATATCCCACGATCTCGTCTTGTTATGATGATTTCTCTTGACGTCGACTTTTTCACTGGGAACTGGATTAGGGCCATGTTAGGTATAAATATCATCTCGCTGATCAAGGCGGCTGCAGGACAGCCATAGATGCTTGTCAGACAACACGGGACCGTGATGCTCATGGGTCTAATAAGTGAACGGCATTATATTCTCTAGATGCCGCCTCAAACCATTACTACGTCACTATGCGTGGCATTGGGCCGAGGCAAAGAGCTTGGTAATATATGTCTATGCTAAGCGCCCCTGGATGGTTGGTTCCAGATCTTGATTTATTTATGACTGTCTCGTTTCTTATCTCATCATAATCACGTGGAGGTAGTTCTAAACCCTGGCAAAGGTCACAACTCCGAGAGAGGCCATGCAATTCCGGGGCATGGTGGTTCAAGTGACGCCGTGACGATAGATTGCTGGCAACTTCCTTTTTAGGAGGAGAGTAATTGGGTAGTCGTTACTTGTAAGACATTATATCGACCAGGATATTCCAGAGGTTTCTAAATAAAGCTAATAGCCACTCAAAATGGTGTAAACAGAAAAGAAAAGAAAAGGAACACCTAGAGGGCCTCATGTATTCCTTCAGTGCCGGCAGCCGAAACGATATTGCCATATTGGTCAAGTTCGGCACCATTTGGCACCATTTGATACCATAAGGCGGAGTCTTGAGCTGGACGATCTGGTATTTGTTTCAATGTAAGTCTAGTTAAATATATATAGACCAGCTCATCTCTATACTAACTAATAGAGAAATTTCCTGGGTGTATGAAGAAATCTTCTTGCTACAGGTAGAGCTACGTCTCAGGAAATTAGTGGGGGAGTTTAGCCTCTGAAGGGAAAGAAACGACTATACAGACTCATGATACTAAGATACATAGACTTCCAAGTATTTGCTGCGCGTATATTCGGGAGTGCCCTTGGGTGCGGACGTTAAAAATAGATTCAAGGAGCATTTGTGGTTGGGGACATTCTCTGAGCTTTCGCTGAGAACTAGGGACTCAGAACTTTGTAGATACTAGATATTTCTGGAGAATGCCTGATATGTAGTGCCAACTTCTGTTAAATATATTACGGCTCTAGGCCGTGACAACGAACGGATGGGATTCGGGGCTCGTTGCAATTGTAGGTTGATGGGACCAGTACGTTGCAAAAGCCAGACAGTAAATTCCTTGTTGTTGTTGTTGTTTTTACGAAAGCTAAAGCTAAGTGGGTGGTGGTATGGGATATAAGTAGGTATGTAGTAGGCAAGTGGCACCTGCCTATGGCATTACAAAATACACTTAGTCCAGATATAATTTGAACTAGGTAGAAACTATTGTCCTAGGTTAGTCCTGAGTTGATCTCTCAAGACTGATCTCAAGACTGATCACAAGACTGATCTCATCAAGACACTGGAATATTGTTTATCTCCTCTGACTCATAGAAAACCCATTGACCACATTGAATGATGATAGTAGCATAATCCCGTGATTCGAAGACTATAATTGCTTAATATAATGTTCAGCACTAGCCGCACTGGTAAAGTGAATGTGGTTTCAAATATCTGTGCGCGGTGTTCGTTGATATAGATTCTCAAAAATCTAAATGACGGTCGAGTTGTACCCTATTTTCCATTCTAGACATAATAAGGGCTTGTTGCCATACAATGTTGTACCATCAAACAGCATCAGGTATCAGCATTGTCCTCCCAGATTTTCATGTCAAACCCTTTCTAAACCTGTATCAGCCAAGAATTTGTCTTCCTTTATTTATGTCCTGGCTATCAACCCGACCCCCGCTCGAACAGTAGTCGATTTCATTCCCTGGAGGCTGGAAGCAAGTGAATGGCTATGTTACAGCCACATTATGCCTTCATCGTGGGTACTGCGATATTTCCATGCTTACCTGACCTCCTATTAGCCCTTTAGCGTAGCATAGTTCTGTGGGCTATATCTAGCGTCTAGGCTCCAGCCCCTGATTTCTAGCCCCTGATTTCTAGCCCTTTTTACCAGAGCCAAGAACTGCTAGATCGATTCTGGGAAGGACAACCGCAATACTAGATCCTAGCCTGAGACAATTCGGCGCGGGTGGAGTCAACTCCTGTTGTGTAATGCGATGGAAAGGGTGATTGTGGCGAACAGATACCCATGAATATATACCTACTGTAAGTGCACGCCTCATACCTCCAGCCTCCAATCAGGCTATGGTGCTGATATCTCAGTATCTGCAACATAGTCTAAGCAGTGAGACAGCACGTCCAGGCTTTAGACATTCTTCGGTCTATCAATGGTTGAGAAGGATTAGATATAGATGAAGAGAAGCACGATCGGAATAATTCGGCGGTCTATTAGCCTCTCCTTCGTCCTTGGTGACAATACCTTTCCGGGCGGAGCAATGCAGATTTCGGCAATAGACCTGGTCAAGCTTGATCACGAACTCATAAGACCATGTGTATCGATTTATCGGCGATTTACGTACCAAGTTACAGTATAGTGGTATCCATGCTACCATAAAGAAGCCATTTTGGTGTAAAGGGAAAAGGGGTATTTGGCCTGTTTAGAAATATACATTTCCATTAAGGAGACTCTTGAAACGAAGGACACGCATCAGACGCGTGTTGTAGACAGTAAAAGCGAAGCTTCGCATGATACTCGGGCATTTCATCCGGCTAATTATAGATACAATGTTGCAGAACTCATGACACAGATCGGGATTCTCTGGTTAATCTATCAATCCAGGTCATACGATTTTAGGGAGAGGGAGTTATGCATTGAACTAAACTCGGGCGGTGAGCTCGTTACCTAACTTGCCAACGTGATAAATGTGAATGTGATATGTAACGAATGCACATGTTGGCCGGAAGCTGAATGAAGATCAGTTTCAGGTTGTGAAGTAGTGTAGTAGTTACCACGTACATAAAGTGACAATGATATAAAGTCGATAGGTAGATTTCAAGAAGCATATAAGGGACTTTTGCAAAGGACTTCAATCTATAAATATAGCTTGCTCGATTGGTCATTGATACGATCAAGCTCCTGCGACTTGTTCATCTGAACCATCGATAACTGTTGTCACTGTTGGGTAGCAATCGGGGGGCCTCGAGTCTAGATCCCCGCGTCCAACATCCAACATCCAAAGTCTAAAACCGAACCGCCCCCAAAAGGTGGAGTATCACTTCTACGCCGTGCCGGAGGGGTTCTTACTGCATGAGGGGATCGTGATGGCGCAAACATCGTAGATTCGGCCAATGATACGGGGTGCTGCGCATGCTGTGTAAGACAAGACGACCGCATGCGGCCACCCTATGCAGTCAGCCTGCAGGTTTTATCCGATATCGATCAAATGCCAATAGAGAGACGCGGAGCTGCATGTGCGCCGACGGAAAACCTGTAGCAAATTCTTCATGGCTGTAGTGGAGAGTAGAGCTGAAGTTTTCATATTGGGTGGCAACTAAACACCTCCGTTGAATATCCAGACTGTCTTCACCTGGCTGAGGTTATCGACCTTGAATAGCTTGTAGAATCTATTGATAGGATTGGTACACGCATAGCGACAAGAAGCCTACCCGAGATACTCATGTAGAATGTTCTACTCTGGTATTAAGATACATTCAAACTCCTGAGCCATGCTCATGAGTCTGAGCCATGCTCAGTTGATTGAAGACTTCCCTTGGGAAATGATACCTAGGGATGTGAATAAAAGTCTGGCAATAGCCACATGGGCATAGCGATGCATGCAAGGGGCATCCATCAACAACTTGGCATCTGATGGGCTTGTCTTAGTGGTGTTGTACAATACATCCTTACGAATATAACCTCCACTGGATCACATCCCGGACAGCTGGAAGCTTCGGATCAGACAACATCCAATCTCCCTCCTATCAGATTATCAGGCTACCTATCTACAAAAGCAAGCTTGCATTCTCATACGCCGCTGTAGTCACACCAGAAACGTCATCTTCTTACAGCGTACCAAAGTTAGCTGCGCCGAGTCTCGAGTGCATGAATGCATAAGGGGAGTTCAGCTTCAAGCAGCCTTGCCGTTCCTGCCGTGGCTGCCGTGTCCCTACCCCAGTCCCCAGAATATCAAAAAGTTCCAAGGTTCAAGGTTGCTTATTGATTATTCGACTCGTCTGGATCGTAGTTACCTGACTCCTCTGCTTTCCTTAGTGGTATCCCTCAGCAAACCAAACTTGACCAGAAGGGTTGTTTTGTCTGTTCCTATTGTCACTGATCTAGGCCATATCAGAACAAAAGCCCAAGATAGTTACCAGAGCAGCCAGAGACAGCAATCCTACTGCCCCGCACCTGGACAACGAGACACCCAACTCGGACACCCGCACCAACACCGTTTATTTACATTCACATTCACAATCACATTCACATTCACATTGACCTTCACACCCACACCCACACCCACACCCACACTAACACCAACACCCACCACATCACCTACAGTCTCCATCAGCCACAATTCTTTTCTTGTCTTAGCACGCACTACAACACTACAGCACCCCAGAGACAGACATACGGACAAGACAGACAGACAAACCGACAAAAGAACCAGAACCAGGATGGCAACCTCGCAGCGCACCGCCAAGGAAGTGATCGCGGAGCTGAACCTCTCGCCGCACCCGGAGAAGGGCTACTTCATCGAGACGTTCCGGGACCCCGTGACCTCCACCACCAGCGAATCCGGCGAGGCCCGCTCGATCAGCACGCAGATCTACTACCTGCTCGAGGGCGAGTCGGGCCTGTCGCACTGGCACCGGGTGCTGGACGCGGTCGAGGTGTGGCACTACTACGCGGGAGCGCCGCTGCGGCTGTCGCTCTCGAACGACGACGGGGCGCCGACGCGCGACGTGGTCCTCGGCGCGGACCTGTGGGCCGGCCAGCGCCCGCAGGCCGTCGTCCAGCGCGGCGAGTGGCAGCACGCCCTGAGCCTCGGCGACTGGACCCTGGTCGGGTGCACCGTGGCGCCGGCCTTCACCATGGAGGGGTTCGAGATGGCCAAGGAGGGGTGGGAGCCCAAGGGATCCACGGCGGCAGTCGCCGAGAAGTGAACTACCTAGTTACAGATGCAGTGCCATGTATTGCAGTGTCAGGGCCTAGGGTGGTTTGAGTCAGGAACAGAACAGAGCAGAGACATCGTCAAGATACACCATCTCCCATCCGCCTATCTCGCTGCTCTATTGCGGTGGCTACTTTGTACTTGTCTAGCAGGGAGCATTGCCTCATCACATGGTTGTACCTATGTAGGTAGCCTGAACCACCCAGAACTCGAACCTGGGTAGAAGCAGAAGCTTTAATCACTCTTATACAACGTCTGCCTATCGCTCAATACTATTCGACCGCTTGAAGGTGCCAGCTAAATACAGGATATGGATGGATACAGGACATGGTAGTTATAGTGAATATCCCATATCCCATGCGCCAGCATCCCGGGAGCTTACTGTGATACTGTATGTACATACATACACACATACATACATACACACATACGGACACACATATGTAGCCGTGACGAGCAGGTTTCCTGTACGAAGAAAGCATTGTTATCATCCCGCTTCCCTTAGGGCCTAAATCAGTATTATATGGTATCCACGGTAACAAGCTCTGCCTCAATATTTTACAAGTGACAATAGGTATCTACAGTAGGTACTTTGGAGATTTGCAGTATCTCCCCCCTGAAAGCCTGAAAGCCTGAAAGCGGCCCAGACCATCAATGTCCCAACCCTCTAGTTAGTTCCCGAGCTCCCGTCCCCAGCGCTATTTTAGGTCCTGGGTTGGTGGGATGGCGACATGCGGGAGTGAACCCAGCGCTAAGCGACCCTGCCAGGTGGTATAAACATGCAACCACGCTCCCTGATTGGCTGCGGCCCCGAGCTGTAAGCGATAGTGCCGGCCCAACAGCCCTATAATGAGGAGATCATAATGAGCTGGTTATGCCGACCGCATCTACTTTGTCCTACCTGCTCGATACAATTTGGTGGTACAAGGACAGGAAAAGAACATACAAAGGAGAAAAGGAAGAGGAAAAAAGAATTGCAACGTGAATCAACGCGAAGGACCACATACATACCTAAGCAAATCATCGAATGCAGCACCGTTCAGTTCAGACAATCCCGGCGCAACGTCCCATTTCAGGAAAGGGGGCTGAGGGGGTGAAGCTGGCTGGTCCAGAGGCAACCATCATATCCTCAGCTGCTATGCAGTGACACAACGGGACGCCCTCGGGGCTGTAATTGCATTATGTACAATACTAGGTACCTAATTACCTACCAGCATGTACCCATAGGTACAGATCATCACATAGTCGTCGGATAGGCGCTTATTTTAGATGCCGGGCAGACATGGATAGCGTCGTATTTTGAGGGGAAGGGTAGCAGCAAAGCTACGAAGGATAGCGACAGCAGTTCAGCTTACGACGTTAGATTCACTGGATAACTTCGGTTACAGCAGCCGTCGGAAAGCTGCTCGGTGTGATTGATGGGTAGTTATTCATATACATAGGTAATTATAAATCTGTACCTACTTGTGAAGCTGAACCTGGGGATAGGGCTATAGGGGTTACCACCTATAAGACCTACATGCTTGAGGTAACGGGTTCCAAAAATATCGGTGTCTTCTCACGAACATGTACGCAAATATGAAGTAGCTGGATAGTTGTTTGGGACTGCCGTCAGATCGCGTACCTTGTCTGACTGTGTGGGATTAGGTTGGCTAGAGATAAGTACGCCTCCCGCCTCCTCCCGCCTCTCGATGACGATCGGGGGGCCTGCATATTTAGGTAGCATCGAGGCGCTTTCATTACCGCGCCTTGTGGTGTAAGACCAGCATCCATGTCGCTCGGTTGGCTGCAAACCCGGAGTACCATAAACCACCACCACCACTCGTTACTTACTCACCATCACTGTCACTGGTCACTGTCACCGTCACTGTCATCATCGCCATCACCTCCCCCAAACTATTCTCAACCATTGATCTAACCTTTACATATGGGATCGTCGTCCAGGGCCAGTCAGTCCATAGTTAGACCTACCTTGCTTCCCCCCTCCTTTCCGTTCCATTTTCTTCCTCCTTTGGTTTCCGATGTGTATAGACCGTAAATACGTACATAATTGCATGCGTACATACATATTCACATACGCTTCTATATCCTATCTATAGGAAGTCATCACTCCTGATCACCCCCATTATAGAAGATAAAAGACAGAAAGTCCCCACAGCCCACCCGAGGGTCCCGCATATTATGATGTAAGCATTAAACTGCGAGGGATAGATACCAACACATAGAGAAGGAGAAGAAAAGGAGGAAGAAGAAGAAGAGACAGAAGACCTGGTAGAAGAACCCACCACCACCACCACCACCACGATGGGCGACATACCCGACATCAAGACGGACCTCCCGATGTCCATGACGATGGCCGCCTTCTTCGGGATCTCGTGGTTCGTCGGGGCCGAGATTAACACGTCGCTGTTCATGCGGTTCAAGCGGCGGCGCGGACTGTACTTCTGGTCGTGCGCGGTCGGCTCCTGGGGCGTCATCCTGCAGCCGCTCTTCATCATCCTCGCCGACTTCGGCGTCTGGCGCCACCTCGCCGGCTCCATCACCATGATCTACCTCACCTGGCTCGCCATGGTCGTGCCCCAGAGCTGGGTCCTCTACTCCCGCCTGCACCTCATCATGCGCGAGGAGGCCGCCCTGCGCTGGATCAAGGCCGCCCTGCTGTTCAACTCGGTCGTCTTCTCCGTGCCGACTATCGTCATCGGGATCCTTGCTGTGAGTTTGAAGTTTGAAGCCTTGGTTTTTCAGATTTCTTTTTTTCCTATATTTTCCTCCTAGCCTCTACTTCCTACTTGGCCCTCATTCTCAGGTCTCTCCACCTATGGACTCCTTTCATCTAGAGGTAGTATTTGGGTGATACCTTAGTTGAGAAAACGACCCTGCTCGTTCCTCGGTGGTGATGTGAAAAGTGCTTCGTGAATCAAGAGGCCCCTGTCACATCTAGATCCCAATGCCGCCATGAGTGATGAGTTTTCTCAGCAGTGCTGTTGCTGATGCTATATTACCCACTACCCGCAGCAAGCCACGAACATCAACCCGAACTTGATGCACATCAACACCATCTGGGACCGGCTGCAGCTCATCGTCTTCTTCGTGCAGGAGACCTCCCTGAGCATCCTGTACATCTACCAGGCGCGCAAGTTCCTGCGGGACAGCTCGCTGCTCCACAAGTCGTACTCGTCCTCGTCGGCGCTGACAGCGACGCCTTCCCCATCGGCCTTTGGTCTCGGTGGTGGAAACCACAACCAAAAAGACAGCAAGCGCAGCCGGGACCACCACCACCGCAACGGCTCCGATACCACGCACCAGGTCCTGCACCACCTCATCTACACGAACCTGCTGATCATCGCCCTCGACGCCACGCTCCTCGGCATCCAGTGCGCCGACCTCTTCTACCTGCAGGGCGCCTTCAAGCCCTGCGTCTACGGCGTCAAGCTCAAGGTCGAGTTCGTCATCCTCAACCGCCTCATCAAGAGTCTGCGCTCCCACTCCTACGGTAGCGGGAACGGGAACGCTAACGCTTACAACGGGAACGCTAATAACGGGTCCCACCCGCTTCCCGGATCCGGATCCGGTCCCGGTCCCAGTCCCGGTCTCGGCCCCGCCAGCCCGAACTACTACGCCCACGCTAACGCCGGTTCCGAAATCGGTAGCGGCGTACGTGGGAATCCCGCCACCGGGAGGCCCAATGGTTCCCGGTTCTGGGCGCGCCACTCTCGGACGAGGTCGAATGGCGGCAGAGACAGAGGTGGAGGCGGAGGCGGCGAAGAGGGAGGGGACCAGGTTTGGCTGAGTCAGTTGGAGAGGGGGAAGGGGCCTAGGTCGGCCAGCCACGAGAGCCAGTCCCCGATCTTGGACATCGACGAATTGCCTCCGTCGCTGCCCGGAGAGGCGGTGGAAAGGAGAGGGCGGTATTTATAATGTCGCTCAATGTGTTGGATTTACGGGGAAGGGGCGTTCGTTTGATATTTTTGGGAACAAGTGAGGAGAAGCCAGAATCAAAAGGGAAACTAACGGAATTTTCGGATAAGGAATGGAGGGAAAAAAAGCGAGGCGAACTAGGCATGAGATTGTTATTTTTGGTGTTGGGTTATCTCTGGCTCAGGATTGCTAGGTATGCTTCAGGCAATGCAAGGTACGCACGGGTACGCACGGCATGAGATATATGATACCACTTTGTTAGGCTTGGGATTGGGAATGGGATTGGCGCCAGGTACGGTATGGGTGGGCTGGGATTCTGTTATCATGCGTTATGATATTCATTGTATAATAGAACGTACGGCTCAACTTAGTAATATTGCTATACCATGGGCTAGGTAGTGCGCGGTGATGATTCGAACTGAGATCTAACAACTATCCGGTTGCTTGCTTGACACCAAAGCCTCCCGGTGAAAGACATTTGTGATAACAATACACGGGTCAGCCATTCGCGTGGTAAGTTACCACATCGCCGTGACTTCACTACCCATCTATATACGATCAAGGCTCTCCTACGCAGGTGCAGTTGACCTGAGGAAGCTCTTTGCAAAGCAGCTGGGACTGTGAGTCTGCTTGAGAATCCAGTGGTAGTTCTGTCTTGTTGTATCCTGTGATATGGTCACCCCAACATCACGTGAATCTTCTCCTTTTGCACCTTCTCCCAAGCATCCTTCCTAATACGGCCTACCCCTTGGCGATAGGCGATTCCATCTTCCCATCTAATGCACATGACGTAGGAAACATCATACACGCCAGTAGCCTTCATTTCCGGGTAAAAGTAATCCCACATATCATCCTCTGGGACGATTCGACACTCCGCGAGCTCGATCAGCTCGATTCGATCACCTGGCTGTATTTCCACCTGAGGGTTGAGACAGCCCACGACTTCATTGCTAGATTCGTGCAAGACATCTATGAGGAATAGATGGCCGCGGATGGCCGAGAATTCCGCTGGGCTTGGACCGCCAGCTTGAAACCAAGCCCTCCATGCAGTGCATGATATAAATGGCGCGTATGTTATTGCTGGCACACGTTTGTCCTCTGGTATGGGGAGAGGGAACGCAAATAGCTTCCCTGGCCGGGAAGTATGCACGTATATGTAACTGGATTGAAAATGATCCCTTCTGATAGGCCATCGGGAGCTGTTGTGCGCATCACACCGTGGGAAATTTCTAAGGGTGTCGGGGCTGTATTGAGCGCGGTCGTTCTGGACGAAAGTATCGCAATCATAGCAGACATCGAGGTGTTTACACACATCATCCACAGAAAGTCGTGCCCAGTCGCTGGGAACAGGATGCGAAGCATCCTTTGTATATCGGTCCTGAAATAGTGACCAACGGAAGTCGATGGTCGTTCCCGGGCCGTCACGAGTTTGATGGCTTTGCCAAACAAGAACTGATGTACTATTGGACATTTTCCCACCCGTTGGACTAGGGGTAAACTGGCCGATAACCCTTTCCCATGACTTATAACTCATCTCATCACCTGTCCAACCAGCCCAGCTCCAGCTTGGCAGGCATGCAGGTTCCGTCCGGCCTCTAGAGATCCGCGGTTTTACATTACCGCTCAACTCCCAGAGAAGGGCTAGGTTGAAAAACACCGTAGGTAGACCCGAAACGAACTCGCCCCATGACCTCCCAAGGCCAGCCATAAAGCCAGAAAATGCGCCAAGCACGTCTTCTGGATAAGTGAGGTCCAATTGATTGAACCTGTATATAAGCTCTATCAACTTACCAGGATCGGGTACATGATCCGAGAAGCCGATATCCTGATGGCTGATACCGAGGCCTGTTGAAGGCCCTCCCCTCATCTCCTCGTTTGGCCAGGTCATATGCTCATAGTAAGAACCACGACTACACGACCAACTCGCAGTATCGTCGTGGAATATGAGCAGCTTATGAGAAAGAAGGCCCTCTTGTAAGGTCCATGCTCTTGATGACCAAAACCTGGTCGTCGAAGTGTCGCGACGACCTCCAATGCCGGGCACAAGCTCAAGTCCCAGTGACTCGCCAAGTGGCCACGACATTGTGTTGCGTGGTCTGGGTCCTGAAATTCCCTTTAAGCCTGGAAGACCGTGGTTCGCACTTTCGCCATTGGCGGCGACAATGGTGAAAGAAGCATTCGCATATATACTCGCCATGTTCGCGAGTTCCAGGTGCCTATTTTCGTCGTCCTGCATAATGCATAACGCGTCACACCAGAGATACGTCTCTCCAAGGACCTTGGTGAGCTCTATCGCATGGAGCACAGTCCGTGGAATCAAAGTCAAGCTGGCTGTACTGCCCAATTCCCCAGGTGTCCTAAGCTTATCGATGTTGCCTTTTGTAGCCAGCAGAGCCGTAACGCCTCCCCAGACGTAGCTCAGAGCTGCATATTTCGCATCTGGTGGGCATGGAACTATGCAAAGATTCACCACATCTATCAGGTATTGAGGTCTCGCGGTGAAAACCGTATGGAGCGGCTCGTCGCTGCAGCGGTGATGACATTCGCAATCTCTCTTGAATTTCTTCAGTAGGGAAAGGTCGATCCAGTTTGCATCAGAAGTCCTAGTCCGGGGAGCGTTATCCGGTAAATTTAGATTGGCTGCTGGTTTTACCGCAAGGTAAAGATTGTATCGGCGGCGCCATTGAATATATACAAGGGTTCGGGAGCCGACATTGTCGTTGCATAGCTGAACGTATGGTCCCGAACCTGGGTCAGCAGTACCTGATTCTGCCCCTTCTTTGGATGCTATTAAATACAGTTTTGTGAATAGGCTGGAATGGATTTCGCACCGAGATTTCATGAGTTCGTGCATATCCCCCAGAATTTGCCATTGACTTGCTGCATGGCAAAAGCGGACGATTGCGGAACACACTTCGCACTCCATTGGTGGTTGGTTGGTCTCTTGACTGTAGATCTCACGACTCTTTAGCTGCATTTTGCTCACAATCTCGACTGAAGTAGGTGCTGCGCCATATGGGAAGCTGGTTGGATATGGAAATGTCTTCGTAGTTGGCTTGTTGTAGCCAAACTGTAGCCTTTGTCTGTCCGAGTGTAAGGAGAAAAGTGACATATTTGAGGCCCGGCCCGGTTCACCCCAGCCCTTCGACTTCCCAGGGGTTGAGTACCTTTCCCTACCCCGCTAGCTGACGTGTATATTGTTGGTTCATAGCCTACTTGAGAAGTCGAATTTGCCTCGTTAAGCGCTTCCTCTTCCAGGTGGATGGCGATTTGGCGAATCAAACCTGCGCTTGGCGCCTTTGATACTAGCCGCTTGCCCCTGTCATTTGCGACTGGTAGGATGGGCAGCTTTCACGGCGGCAGTAATGTCTACAGCATTGAGACTGATGGTTGAATACCTGAGGAAGGGGGGAATGAATGGCTGCATAGTTGGGTAGTGACGAAGATGCCATTAAAGGGGTCAACCGACTTTTTTTCGAATTCGAGAAAACTAAAACGCCCAACGCCTCGCTGCAAATGCCATGCATAGGTATCAGATAGATTCCCTAAGTAAGGACCACGACCCTTACCAGCTTTCCGGAGCAGGCCAATTCTGCCTGGCTGCCACCGGCCTCCTTTCCCTTGACTCACCGGTCGTTTGTCTGATCCCAGCCACTGTCCCGCCCACCAATATACCTTTCTCACATCACCTAGTTCCCATTTTCTACCGTAAGTAGTGCAAGCACAGCCAGCAAAACCCGAAGAAGACAAGAGCACCCGCCCAGAAGATCCATTTGTCCTGCTTGGCCCGCCTCTCGATCATGCGTATGGTGTCGCCGCTGACGCCCAGCGTGTTGGCGACGCTGTACAGCCTCTTCTGGGTGTTCTTCAGCATCTCGCGCTGTGCGCCTAGGTCGCCGAGGACAGCTTGGCCTCTGTGTTGTAGATCTTAAGTTAGCAAGCATGCTCTGTTGTGTAGTCAACCTGGCCCGGGAACAGCCAGCCCGAGCCCGAGTAGGCTAACACCCCTTATCTTCCTGCCTGCTTACCGCGCAATGTAGTCGTCCAGCGCATTATTCGTCTGCGAGAAGAAGTTCTGCTCCCTCAGCGCGTGCGACTCGCGCGTGTAGTCATCACTGCCCATCTGCAGCTGTCCCCCCACCGTCCCGCCACTCCCGTACCTATTCGTCGGCACGCTATTACTACTCGGCGATCCCCCCGCAGCGGCGGCGGCCATGGCGGCATGGGCGTAGGGGTTCTCGGGGGTGGCGGCGGCATAGGGGCGACGGCCCAGCAGCTCGGACCGGTTGGAGGCGTGCTGGGCGTCCTCGCGCGCGCGCTTGAGGCCGTCGAAGCGCGCGCGGAAGTCGGCCAGCTCGGCGCGGAAGTTGCGGATCCGATCGTGGGCTTTCTCCTGCTTCGCCGGGTTCAGCTCCTGCCGCGCCAGCGCCGTGTACTCGTCCAGCGTCCGCGCGAAGGCCGTCAGCGACGCCGACACGGACCCGAGCGCCGCGGGGGTCGGCTGGTCGCCATTGTCGGAGGTGGTGGTCAGGTTCGCGAGGTCGCGCTTTAGGGACGTCGATTGCTTGAGCGCTGAGTTGAACTGCGTGTTCTGTTTTCGTGGGGATTGCGCGCGGTTGGGCGAGGGCGTAGGTTAGCCTTGTGTGTGTTGCTTGAGGGGGCTCGGCTGGCTGGCTGACAGGCAGAGAGACTGGGTAGGCGGCTAGTAGATGTGAGATGGTTTATCTTACCATTTTGAATGCCCCCTTCTATCCGGTTTGCTGGGTGATCGTTCGTTGTTTATTGCTATATGGTTGCCTGCGTTCTTTGTTTGGTTGACTGGGGCGATATGGAGGATTCTTGGAGAATCATAGAAAAAGAGGTATCGGGTTTCGTTATAGCGACAAACACGAAATTATGATGCGAACAGCCGTAGCTTTGCTACCTAAAAATTACCTACTATGTAAGTAGGCTTCCGTATTCCCGTAGATGATCTTGGTGTTCCGAATAGCAACAAGAGAAGAGTTGAAGGGATAGCTGAATGAACAGGTGCTATTGTAGGTATTGTAGGTATTGTAGGTGCTGTTGTAGCTGGTGTAAGTTGTAAATTGTACAGATAATGCACACCCACTCAGGCACTATAACTTGTCCACTTCACCAATGTAACACAATATCTTTAGGTGTCTTGATGTCCCATTGTCGAGGCCCAATCAACTGCTATTTATGTACATAATGTACATATAGGGGCTCTAGTTAGGTAGGTAGGTAAATGTATGTAGCGATGTGGCTTTTGGCCGTAAAATGTCAAGCTCGACTTCCTATAAGTTTTGCCTATCAATGCCGCCTACTCGTTAAGGCTCCAAACGCCTTCTGACTCACATTTTGCCCGCTTCGCAAATGTGGTTAGATATTTTCATTATATTACGAACCTTTATTTTATAAAGTTATTTATATAATTTCCTATATAAATTAAATATAACCTTATATATTTCATTATTTATTAATATAACCGTATATATTAATATAAAGCATTTATATATAAACTTTTTATAATAAATTATTAAATAAAATAATACGGCTTTAATACGTATAACTCTTATAATTAGCATTTCCGAGCTTTATAATTATTATATATCGCAGGTTATTTCGAAAAATAATAATTGCTTATTTTATAAGCATTATTAAAATTTTCGTTAAAACCAATTCGGCTTTATTTTAATATATTTATATAAAACATTATAATACGGTATGTTATATATTTTTTAAATAAGAATGTATATAAATTATATATATTAATTAATATAATAAAATAAAAATTCGTAATAAAATAAAAGTTCTTAATTACATCCGCAAAGCGGGCAAAATGTGGGTCAGAAGGCGTTTGGAGCCCTGACGAGTACCGCTTCTGTTTTACGCATCATACCGTTATTTAGGGTGACTTCCTTCCTTACCTATTCAAGCAGCTTCATTGAACGATATCCCCGTTTATCGAATATCAGTTCGGGGACCTCAAAGGGTTTCCAAAACCCCTTTAATCTTTTCTTTGCTCCGGCTTCGCAATGAAGGCCACTCTTGCATCAACACATGATCCATCATGTCTACACTCATGCAGGCTTCAACATTATCAACAGTGCAGACCCTCTGAGCTTCTGTAAGACTTACATCATACATCATGTAGTTACTGACCTTGTTTGATGCGACCAATACCTACTCCCTACCATACAATGGTAGCTATCTCACGCTTTATCTCACAGCTGGAGAAAGGAGCTCAACCACAACCGTTCTTCATACCTATATGTCTAATACCTAGGTATGTCATATGCGTACATTGATCTTGGGCAATTGATTTCTAGCGATTGCTGGTATGCCCCAGCAGAGTTGGTGGCAATGAACACGCAGAGTTAGTCAAGAACGACTTTGCTTCTGCTCTCAGCTCGGTTTGTTCTGTCCTAGAACCTGTGGTGTCACTTGGCAAAAGAAATCACATAAAGAATTAGGCAAGCTTACCTATACGGAAGGCAACGTGTTATTTTTATTCCATATTTTATCAATATGGTTGCTTTATGTAAAGCATACATAACGCCCGCTGAAAACAAATGGGAAACAAGAACACACTAACCAGCAAGAACTAAAAGAAATCCAACCTAACAGTCTCGGAATCGTCATCCGATCCCCACCCCTGTAGCTTCCATGGAAGCTTACGACCCAGAATTACGACGAGGCTGAGGTGCGCGAGAAGCGAAAGCGCCACGAGACGGCAAACGGGGTCGAACACCAACCGACGGGGGAGTGTTGACAGGGCTACTGCCAGCCGTCGGGCGATGAGGACCCACAGGAGTAGTGGGCAGACTCGTGGGCAGACTCGTAGTACCCAACGTATTAAGAACACTATTGGCCTGGGGAGTGAGAGGAGGTGGCAGAGTCGTGGTGCCCTGGGGAGAAACTCGAGGAGTGAGGGGAGGTGGCAGCGTCGTGGTGCCCTGGGGAGAAACTCGAGGAGTGAGAGGAGGTGGCAGACTCGGGGTGCCCTGGGGAGAAACTCGAGGAGTGAGAGGAGGTGGCAGAGTCGGGGTGCCCTGGGGAGAAACTCGAGGAGTGAGAGGAGGTGGCAGAGTCGTGGTGCCCTGGACGGCGGCAAGGTCTCTTCCTGACCATTCTGCCGAGTAAAACGTGAACAAGGCAATAAGCTTGATAAAGCTGTGCATGTACGCGAAGAGCACATAGACGGGGAAGAAGACCAAGTCGCGGGGGTTCAGGATGAAGTAAGGGATTAGCTTAATCATCTTGCTTACCATGATCCAGAGCAGGAGGAGGGGCCACGACTGCGAGTAATCCGACCGCGACAGGAGGTAGATCAAGGTCGCGTCGCAGAAGAGCGCGAAGTTGACCATCCCGTTGATGTACACCGCATAGACGGACCACCCCTGCGTGCCATAGACGGAGCGCTCCGTGATGAGCAAGGCACAGTTGCTGCGGAAGGTGCTGCGAGCCCAACGGAAGCACTGCGAGAAGTACCGCGGGTACGTGAACTGCGCGGCGATCTCCACCCGGGCATCCTCCGTATACTGGATCTTGACCTTCTTGCCGGCCTTGACGACCTGGCGGGTGAGGTAGTTATCGTCATCAGGAAGCAGGGGCTTGTTGAACACCTTGGGGACGAACCGACCGAGGAAGCTGCTCACCTTCTCCTCCCTGAAGCCCTTCATGACGGCCGCGTCCCGGAGGAAGTCCGACCGGATGCCCATGGTGCGGCCGCTGACGGCGAAGAGCCCGCCGTCGACGGTGTTGGTGGCGCGGATCTCGAAGTTGTGGCGCCCCAGGTACGTGCTGCCGAAGAAGTTGAAGATGAAGCCGAAGGGGACCAGCCGCGACAGGTTGTCGCGCGTCGACACCTGCACCCGCTTGTTGGTGCCCACCAGGTACACGGTCGCGTCCTCGAAGGCGGCCAGGGCCGACGTCAGGAAGCTCGGCCCCCAGAACACGCTCGCGTCCACGAGGAACGTGATGGGCGTCTCGATGTCGGCCGCCGCGTGCGCAATCTGCACCCGCTTGTTCGCCTCCTGCACCTGCGTGATCCGGATGTTGACCTGCGGGTACTGGTGGCGGAGCAGGGCGAGGTTGCGGGCCGCCTCGGCCTCCCGCTGGGGGCCGACGGTGACGACGGTGATGGTGTGGGGCTCGTTGCGGCAGATGCCGGCGATGGTCTCGATGAAGTCGCGCGAGTCCGGCGTCACGGTCGGCACCACCACCGTCACGTCCCGGGCCGTGTAGCGCGGCTTGGCCTGCACCGGCGCGGGCCGGTAGCAGAAGTAGGCGATCGAGTGGATGATGACGCGCGTGTACCGGAAGGCGAAGATGCCCAGGAAGGCGAGGTTGGGGTCGACGCCATCGATGGCGAAGTAGCCGAGGGTCTGGGTGATGACGAAGCCGAGGAGTCCGAGGGTGATGAGGTTCAGGAAGCCAATCCAGATCCACCTCACCAGGGTGAATAGCCACTGAAACATGGCTATTGATTTGGATGGTTTTGTCGATATAGATTGGTTTCTGACGATGAGGATGTGTGTAAGTGTGTGTGTCGTCTTCGCTGAAGGGACTGAGGTGTTGATGATGGTAGGAGAGGGACTTGAGAGGTCGAACTCCCTCACTATATACTGACGGATTTTCTACCCAGTAACAGTCCCATTGCCTACCAAGGTCTACATCGTTACGATGAGTTGTATGGTGTTGTTGTGTGTTTCCTATCATGACAATGGCATTGATTCTGTGCGATGGAACAAGCCCCTTGACCCCCATTCACTACACCATACTCATTGTTCTTCGATAAAGAAGTCATGACAGTATCACACACTGCTGGAAACGTGTGTGTAGGACTAAGGGGTTGTGTCACTTATACATCAGTAGGAGTTACTTGCACTTCCAAACTCTCAGGAGGTTCATTGAAGACTGGGCTTAATGATTGGTAGCATCATGATCAAAGCCATTGTCCATGAAATAGTTCGCAGACACAATTCTCCCTCCAGTTTCTGCTTTGTCCGGTCTATACTGACAAAGGTTTACATCATTGAATAACCTCATTCATCTCATGGCAACTCTAGGCCCAGCCGTGGAATTACTGAAGGGCCGAAGGTTTCAGAAGGCTGGCCGATATCTCACGACTGAGCCAAACATTCACATTACCAATATCAGATGAGATTATACGTGGACTGCCAAACTAGAGACTCTTGCTATCAACACTGTAAAAGTAGCTTCAACAAACAGTCTTTTCATTCGGTCCAGCTACAGAACTTGGAGCTCAAAGTTGGAAAGAAGAGCCTCTATCATTGAATAGCATGCTCTCCCTAGTGTTTAGGTCTGCCAGTGAATGAGAATGGCCGATCTTCACCTCCACCCCCTTGACGGCTTGCTGATAAGTTCCTACTCAGAGAGGATTCTCTTTGTAAAGATAATGGACTGGGCAAGTCCAAATCGCAGCGTCCTTTATCCCTAAGTCCTTGGAGAACGAGAACCTTTGAAACTGTCAGACTTCTTAGGTGATAGAACTGAGAGTTGGACTTCTCCCAGCGAAGAATACTCTCAAAGGACTACCTTCATCATAATGCTCCCCACTTGGCAACAACCTACATTGTTGTAGCCACCTTTTGGGTCTATGAGTGTACAAGTACGGACATACTTCTGGAGTTGTAAACATGACGTTGATAGCAATCGAGCACTATGCTAGCGTCTCCCCGAGCCTATACCATACACTTTGGCCATCTATCATTCACCCGTACACAAACACATACCGAACTACTACGTAGCTGTAAGATGAAAAACTTGCAAGAGTAAATCTACTAGCCCAATTCACATTGGGGTGCCTACTATGTATACCTGGATATCAACAGCTGTCGCAGTAGACGCACCTGATTTAAAGTTACTACAGCAAGTCCAGATCCATAACTATCATATATGGACAATAGGAGAACTGACGTATCGGGATGAGTATCGGGATGAGTATCCTTTTCCAGGCCATACTTGAACGCTTAGCTCTCCCATTTTCACTATAGCTGGTCCATAAGAAGCGGGCAGGAATAAGGCTAACGGCCACAACAATTGAGCTAAGTACTTCGTGGAGTCACTTGAGCGGAATGCTCGGGAAGATAGCGCTGGACCTTACTACGTAAAAAGAAAAAGAAAAAGAAAAAAAGAAGAAGAAAAATCCTGCCTACCTCGGGCTGCCCGGTATATTGGCACGCACAAACATGATATTTCACCTGTATTCAGACCAAGCGTTAAAATCGGGGCTCTCTGTTAATGTCAGTTCCTGAATTGTTTGTAAAGGTCGAGTAGGTCGGATGGAAGTATGCATGAATGACTGAAGCTCTCAAGCTGTGAAGGTTGAGCTATGAACATCCATGGATGAACATGAAGCTCTTGGGATATGTTTAGGTACATGTAGGTATGTAAGTTGTGTGGTGTATTGTATTTTTAGCATTTACTGTCAATGCTGTCATGCCATGTCCTTTATTGTCTACACTGAATCTTGAGAATACCAACTCCAGATGCTGGATATCATGCTTACACTATAACGGAAAGGGTAGATAAGGAAGATTCGCATACATAATAATCAACGTCCCATTGGATCACATTGAATGATCACGGCAAGAACAATCATGGATGTCAGGAATGCTCCTACCAATGGGCCCGGGCATATACATATACGGCTTTGAGGTATAGATGATGCGGTTTTAAGGTTTAGATCTCGGCGTGGCTGGTTGCTAGGCACATTTTGACTTTGCTTAAGCCATAGTACATGTATGTACGAAGTATAACCAACTAGCATGTGGGTATGTATATTCGATTAAATCAGTAACTAACTTGAATTCGCAGGTGCTTCGGGCGCTTTGGGCGTCTACGTGGTAGCTGAAACAAGCCTTTAACCGGTTAGACCAGCCGTTGGACTAGCCTGGAAGTGCTTGAGTGTGAGCGCTGAGTGCTGAGTGCTGAGTGCTGAATGCTTACCTCCAGTGCATGTAGAGTTAAGGTTCTGGGTATGGCTGAACAGCCAAGTGTCAAGGCTTGTAGGCAGAGTGTCTGAGGTGTCAGCCAGTGCCGTCACCCAGAACTGGAGCCTGCTGGCCATTCACAGGCCATTCAGCCATTTGGTATTTTCGGTAGAGCCCGAGGGCACTAATTAGAGGGCACCTGGACACCTGGACACCTGGAAACCTGGACACCTGGGCACCTGCATCGATCGGAAAATCGACTTTTTCTGCAGTAACCTGATCAGGTAAAATTTGGATAGTGGGACCGGCACGTCAAGGCGAAAAAAAGCAAAGTCAACCGTCACCACCACGACACAAATCATCTAAGGTTAGAATAAATCACCACTGCGCAGGCAATTCCCACCACTACCAAGGACGACGTTACTGCCACCAGCAGAGCACGACACGACACGACACGACACTGCACTGCACTGCACTGCACCGCACCGCACGATTAGCATTAGCATTCACACGGTATGTCATCCTGCTTCAATGTTGTCATTCTGTCATGTTGTTCCCTGATGCCCCCCTGAATCTCCGCATAAACCTGCCTGCCTTAGCACCGTAGTTGCATAGGTGCATAGGTACCTAAGGGCATAATAGTCACGGTAAACAACTCGGGCAGGACGTCGCTACCCTTGCCGTCGGACATCAGTGTTGACATTGGCATTATTGATATTGGCATTGGCATTGGGTTTGGCATTGGCATGAGCATCGGCATCCAGCCCATTCAGCTTCACAACTTCACCACAAACTTCACTATTCACACTATTCGCTTACCCCAAGCTTGTACTGGGAGCGTTACCCATTATAGTTCCGCTGTATTCCGTCTACTCATACTTACTCTTTTCAGCCTTTTTACCAGGTATACGGCCATTCCGCTCTCGAGCAGATCATCTTCGATTCGCCCGTACACCCGTACTTGACCAACTACTTCCCACACTCGCCACCCTCTTACTGTACGAACCGCCACGAGCATTCCCACGTGTAAAAACGAAACAGAAATAAAGCCGCCAGCGAGTCTACGGTTTGAGTTGTGAGAACCAGAAGCCGCCATCAGTATCCTTCGAATAGCGTTGAATAGCGTCGGATATTGTATATCAAGTATTTCGTCAGTCAACCTTTTCGCCCTCATTGACAAATTGCCATTCGTCATTGCCATCGCATCGTCAACAACATGCCTTCAACTTCAACAAATCTACCCTCGAGTTTCGCCTCGGCAGCCGCTGGACAGAACACAAACCGTGACGCGAGAGGTGGCACGAGGAACGATGGGCGTGGAAATCCTAGTGGAGACTGGTGAGTCTTGTTTATGATATCCTGATATTAGCATGTCATGGTATTTGCATTTCGACTCTTGCCATGTGCCGCCCTCTCTCTGTCCTACCCCGAGACAGGACCTCACTCCAACGTCATGATTGCTACCGTCGAAGTCTGGGAACGAACTTACCATGTTGCCTCCCCCCTCCCCCCCACCACTATCCCCCCTTCACCGTATACACCATGTTTGAGACACCTATGCCTAGGATATAAGCCTTGAATGTCTATGTCTGGGATATCGGATATCCCATGAAGATGTTGAACCGTTGCTACGCGTGAGATACCTACTGTCCCCAAATGCCGAGATCTGAGCTTTGGTTGCTCGGTGTTGGTGTTGGGATGTTGTGTGTTGAATGCTGGGTGATGGATGCTGCATGTTGAAGGCCTACTTAGTATGCATGCGCGCGATTCAGGTCTTCATCTGGGCATAGCCTCTGGTCCCTGTACCCTGCCCTTCCTGTCTCCAATATTGCATCCAACGCCATGTTTAGCTCGCTCTGCTGATACTTTCCAAACTCTATACAGGGCTAGACAGGGTAGGTCAACGAATGGTACCCTCACGTTCCGACGGACCTCTACTACACCTTCGAGCCAGAACTCCAGCCAGATGCAGGCTTCTACAGAATCGATCCAGTCAGGCGTGATGGACCCTGCTATCGTGTCTGCAATGCCTGTTGGGTCTACTCATGTCGAAACCACCACGAACCCTCCGAGATATTCGAGGGATCAGCTATTGTCCGTCTTCTCCTCTGCCTCCCAGCAGTCCAATCCGAACCAGCCCGAAGTTTCGTCGCTCTTTCTCCCGGGTTGGAACCCGGGTCACGCCAATGGGAACTCGACGAGGGGCTGGGGGAAGAGTAGCGATACGCATGTAGCACCTCAAGAACCCGATCTCTGTTGGAACTCGGCTGGATCTGTCAAGGCGGTTAGTTTGCAGGAGATGTCTGTCGAGGAGAAAGAGGTGGGCCACCCATTCCTTCGGCATTCCGTGTGATGCTTAGATGCGATGACATGATTGGACGTAGCTGACCTCGGTGCAGTTGTTCGAGTCCGATGTCAACTCAGCAGTAAAACCGCCCCCGCAGAACAAAGAGGGAGTTCATCCAGGTGGGGCCTTGAATGGTCGCAAGACATCTGTCTCGCACGGTGGATCGAACAACTTCGGGGTGAACTCGCCATCGTCGGCCTCTAGACCGGGTACGAGACGCCGCGAGACAACCGACACGAATCCGTTCTCGGGCGGTGGCGGTTTGGTCTCGCCCTCGCGACCTTCCCGAGACGACCCGTCGTATTGGTTTAACCGGAAAAACGCTGATCTCAAGGACTCGGAGCCCGATGACGACGCCCATCCACGCGACGCAGGCCCCCCTAAGCCCCTAGTCTTTGGAGGACTTGGGCGGAACAACACGACCCCGGGGGTGGGACTAGGCCCGGCCTCCCCTTGGCAGGCCACCTCTCCAGGCGGTGCTTCTGCTATGGGCGGTTTTGGTGCAGCTCCCGGAATGGGCAGCTTTGGCAATTTCGCTCATCCAAGTTCTGCGATTGGAGAGAAACGACCAGGACCTGCGCGTGGTGAGAGTCGCCTGGCACATCTCATCCCCAAGGAGGGGACCGACAAGCGAGAGGAGTCCGGTGGTGTCGATCTCAGCCGTCCGTGGCGGTCCCGTCCTAGAACTGATACCGATCCGTTTGGCGGCGAAGAGAACCTTTCGGGCAGTGCCGTGTTGGGCGGCGCCCAAGACACAAGCCCCCCACCCATGACTCACCCGCCCCTCCATCACCAGGGGTTTGATACCCCCATCAAAGGTTCCGCTGGGGACTTCGGCATGGCCGGCCTCAACTTGGGTAGCCACCCGGATCAAGACAACGAGCCCCTGAGCCCATCCGAGACGAACCCGTTCCGAAGTCCTCCCGGTGACCGTGGCGAGCATGATGGTGGGGATAAGTCGCACAGCGGCTTTGGCGCTATACCCGAGCATGTCTCAAGCTTCTCCAACCTGCAGCGAGCTTTTGGTCATGCGGCCTTCGATGATAGTGACCGAAGCCAGACCTCTAGTGTGGGTGCTAAGGCCTACCCGTCTCTCGGCAACTTGACGGGTTGGCCTTCCTCTGGCACTCCGGACCGAGAGCGCGGTGGTGGTTTCCCGGGATTCGGTGGCTCGCTTTTCGGGCCTGTTGGTGATATTCAGTCTCCCAGCCTTGGTAGCCTCAGCGGTGTCTTCGGCCCCACTACTACGTCCGGTCTTACTGGGGGCTCGATTGGTCGCGGCAGCAAACTTGGTTCTTTGTTCCCTCCGGCCATGCAAGCCCAGATGCATGCTCAAGACAACGAGAGCAATCTGAGCGATTCGATGCCTGATCTACGTCAAAGCAACCCTCTTGGTGCGATTGGTAGAAACCCGCTTGTTGACCATGTTCGCGAGACCGAAAGTCCCCTCCGGTCCGGCCGAGGGATCTTTGCCGACATGTTTGCCCCGCCCGAGCAGTCCCGAACGCCCGGTAGCGCAGAACCCCTGCACGGTGGCATCTCGGCCGGTCCCCAGGGACAGTCCTATACGCCAACTACCACCACTCCTTTCTCTGGAAACCCCCCTGCTGAACCTCCTTCAGCTCAGTCGCGCACCATGGTCATGCCCGATCGCATGCGATGGGTCTATTTGGATCCCCAAGGGAACCAGCAAGGCCCTTTCACCGGGCTCGAGATGAACGATTGGTACAAAGCGCAATTCTTCACGCCGAATCTGCGCGTCAAGAAGCTAGAAGATGCCGAGTTCGAGCCGCTGGGTCAATTGATTCGGCGCATTGGCAACTCGCGTGAGCCTTTTCTAGTCCCCCAGATCGGCATCCCGCATGGCCCTCCCTCGCAAACTGGCCCTTTCTCCCCGAGCACGGGCGGCGTTATCCAGCCACCCCTAGTCGGTGCCTTCCCTAGTTTCGGTCGGACCTTGACGGCGGAAGAGCAGAATAACCTCGAGAGACGCAAGCAGGAAGAACAGTTCCTCCTAGCCCGCCAACGGGAATATCTAGCCGGCCAGCAGAACATGGCTCGGATGCAGGTACAGGGCGTTCCCGGTCTGCATCATCATTCGAGCGCTCACAGCTTGCAAAGCCAACCTAGTTTCGGCAGCATAACCTCGCCTGTTACGATGCCTCCGCAGCCGCCCATCGGCGCCATTGGATCCGGGGGTTCTTTTTTCGACTCGCAGGCCGCGCCCACCACCGCACACAGTAACGTTGGATCTTCTCGTGACTTCTTTCGCGAAGAAGAGCTCGCACCCTTTACCGAGTCCGAGCGCCAACTATTGGTCGGCCTGCAGAATAAGGGCGGTTTAACCGGTAATCTCACTCAACAGCCTCCGATTGGCGTTCCGGCAGAAGGCAGTCTGCGTAGTCAGCTTCCCGGAATCGAGGATCTCGTTGAGGATGAAGAAGGCTTTCGCGGTCGTCTTCAGCATTTCGAACAGTTGAGAGCGCAGCGCGATGCGCATTTGGCGGAGCAGCAATCTCCCAACGCCCAGCAGAAGGCAGACGATCGAAGTCCGTCCCGCAGTCCCGGCGCGCCATCTGCTGAACAACGACACGCCGAGGAGGTGGCGGAACAGGAAGAAGAGGACCGCCGTCGCGCCGAAGCTCAGGAATCTGCTCACAAGCAGTACCAACAGACACAAGCCGCAGCTGCGGCCGCTAAGCTTAGTGGGCTACCGATGCCTTTCCCGCCGCCTCAGTCGGCCACGCCTTTGCCTGCCCCTGCTCCCCAACGTCTCAAGTCCAACCTGCCAGAGCAGTATGCGACCAGCTCTCGATCCGGCACCCCTGACATCACGCCCTCGTCCGCTACTACCCTACCACCGCCACTGGCTCCGTGGGCCAAGGATGCTGCGTCCGAATCGCACAAAGGGCCAAGCCTGAAAGAGATCCAAGCCGCCGAAGCCGCTAAGGCTGCCAAGGCCGAAGAAGCTGCAGCTATCGCACGACGTGCTATGCTCGAGCAGGAAGCTGCCCGTGAGCGTGAGAAGGCGGCTGCCGTTGCTTCTGGTCTCCCGACCACGAGTACGTGGGGGACTGCCTCTCCAGCCAATGCGGGCCCGGCAGGTAGTCCGTGGGCTAAGCCCGCCACTGTCAAGGGCCCAGCACCCGGGCCGATCACCACTCCCGTTTCGGATAAGAAAAAGACACTAGCCGAGATCCAACGCGAGGAAGAAGCTCGGAAGCAGAAGGCGAAGGAAGTTGCTGTACAGACAGGCTTGGCGGCCGTCGCTGGCAAGCGCTACGCCGATCTTGCTAGCAAGCCTAACGCTACTCCTCTACCCAACCAGCCGGCAAGCGCTGGTGCTCCCACTGCTCCGCCGGGTGCAGGCTGGGCTACCGTTGGGGCTGGCGGAAAGGTAAAAGTTCCCACCGGTCCTGCTTCGCAAGCTCGCACTGCCAGCAGCCCGAACATCAAGGCAGCTGTCGCCGTAGCCAATACTGTGGCCGCCGCTTCCCCCAAGCCGGCAGCCAAGCAAATCAGCTCCTCTGGAGGCAATGCCAAGTCCGAGGCTATGGATGAGTTCACGAAGTGGCTACATAACCAGCTAAGCCGGGGTATTACTGGTATTACGGATAGTAAGTTGCCCTTGTAATTGTGTACCTAGTTTGAATACAGTCGATGTGAGATGGGACATGTACTGACCAACAACGCCAACAGTCAGCGCATTTGCCTCGACGCTCCTAGCTTTCCCGGCGCAGGCAGATATCATCGCCGATGCGGTCTACGCCAACTCGAAGACCATGGACGGGCGCCATTTCGCGCAGGAGTTCATCCGGCGCAAGAAGCTCGCGGAGAAGGGCGTCGTTGAGAAGTCTAGCCAACCTGCCAACAGCCCCTCTGTGGGCGACAACCCGACCAGCAATGCCGGTGGATGGAACGAGGTGGCGAAGAAGAGCAGCACCCACAACAAAGAGACGGGGACGGGCGGTGCTGCCACCGATGCGAGCATCATGCAGGGAGCCGGCTTCAAGGTCGTCCCGGGCCGCAAGAAGGGCAAGAAATAAATGATTCGCTCAGTCCTTGTGCATGAGCCGTGAGGGCGAATATGAGACAAGGGCCGAGGCCAGGGCCAGGGCCAGAGCGAGGACATGTGATATATGTCAGTATTGTCAGCGTTCTGTCTACGACAGCCATGGGGAATGGTGTAAGGAAGCATCGCATCTCGCTACCTCGCTATGAGGCTCTGGGCTTTGGGGTGGGCATTCACGAACTAGGAAGCTACTGGTTTCGCCTGTCTTCTTCCCTCAGCGGGGATGTTATGTCTATTGTTATGAAATGAACGAGGTAGCTTCTAGTCATGATGAATGTATAAACAGGAGAAAACAAAACGAAATGTGATGGATTATGTTTTGATGCCCAGAATTCTGCTTTCTTGAGTCGATCGTAATTAAGAATGCTTCATCCTTGTACGAATAACTGTCTGAATGTTATTGTTTCTATTTCTAGATTCATCATGTTGCTATCGCAGCCTTTGCCAATGCCAACCGCTGTCTACGAAGTACACCCAAGCAGTTAAGCGCCGGAATCATTTTAGCGCCAACATCGAAGTTGTGCCGCATTCATGGGTATGTCAAAAGTGGTGAGACATACGTTCGTACGAAGTAGAGGAAGCATCCTTTCTATCGTGTTGGAGCTACTAGTTAGATTCTATGACATGTTTCTACGCATCATGTGCCGTCTAAAAATAATAGTATCAGCAAGGCGGCGCGAATAGCGACTAGCGAGGTCTTTGTACCGTCGTCGTCGTCGTTGGATGTCGCTGGACGCTGAATAGTTTTAGGGGGGAGAGAAGAGGACGGGGGGTATATTTATGCAGAGAAACAATCAATTGACCAGGTAATGTGCAAATGCATAACCTTGCATAAATGCGTAAATGCGTAAGTGCCCGGGCACTTCTCTGCCCCTCCCCCGCGTACGTCACATCTAGTGTAAAATAATTCCAAAATTTCGCATTAGCCACAGGACGAGATACAACAGATCGTAGCACTTACAACGATATATTTTATCGTGGAGTCTCGAGAAATCTCGTGGCAATATATTCACGGTATAGCATCTTGTTGATACCCCGTACCTGGCACTATTTATTTTTATTCAATTTGCTTCTGGGGACTTCATTTCAACACACTGAGAAGAAGCCCGGAACAGCATCACGGCAGCTCGGTATCGAAAGACCGATACCGATAGTCATGGCCAGTCAGGACGCACAATCAACACGGGCACCCACCCAGTGGCTAGCCGAGATTCACGCAATCGAGACATCACTCGGTGACACACCGTTTCTGGATGTATTCAAGGAGGATCAGACGGAAGCTATTGTTGCCGAGTATGTGAGAGATGTAGTTGCGCAGAGCCAACCGGAATCAGACCCGGACAAAGACAGGAGCTCGGGCAGGAAATCTCTGGTTACAGCAAATAGGGGGTTCAGGACCCAGGCGATCCGGCTCGGTCTTGCTTCGCTTGCTGCATTCTTACAGGGAAATGTCACGGGTCCAGTACTCGAGGGTACAGACACGAGCGATGCCTCCTTTTCCTCTGCCTATGAGGAGTATATCTCCTCGCGAGGGATAAGGACGAACGGAAGCTTAAAGAGGAAAAGCCCGATAGAGTGTTTCAGAAGCGTCTGTCTGAGATCTCTAGATACAGATGGCGTCTCTGTTTATCCTTATATACCCCATATTGAATTATTCGGCCTTGCTCGCTTCATCTTCACATCTGGGGGTGTCTTGCCTACAGATCCACCGGAAGCCTGGGAGGCAGACTCGGATGATACGCTGGCTTCGGGCCTGTCCTGGACGAGACTCAGGATTCATCTCTGGCACTATAAGCTACTAACACAACCAGCGCTTGGATCAGGCTCCCTATTCACAAAGAGTGGTCGTTGGACAGATGTCGCGTCGCTTCAGGTTATCATCGAGAAGAGCATCAGTGATGCAGAAACTGCTATTATCGCCTCATCTGAATCTGCGGCAGGTTCTGAGAATATTGCTAGGTCACACCAGATTCGGATACAGTTCTATCTCGAAAAGGCAAATGCATATTTGATGTTGGGGAATGACAAATTGGCCAATGAAGCACTCCGTTCAGCGACGGAAAGCAGTGGCTTTCTTTATGCTCTCTCAGGTGCTCTTGGTAAGCGCACGAAGTTTCAGGAGAAAGATGTCAGCCAGCTGGTAGTCCTTGCAAAAAGCCTACAGGTGACCGAACCAGATGTCGCTGGCCAAGATTCCTCTGAACCAGCACCCGCTGCGCTTCCTTTGAACGATGATACGCTACTGGAGAATATCAACTTCAAAGAAGACGCGGAAGCCGAAACGTCTTCTACCCTTCCAGAGCAACTACGGAACCTCAGCCCTGATAATCAACCGAAGCTGAAGCTGGAAGACCAGATCATCCTCCTGACAGAAGCCACACTCAAAGATACGTTTTCGCCTTCTGATTCCCTCACGTCAGAAGAGATCCTGCCCTTCGCGGTACGAGTGATCAACGATAAGTCGCAAAACTGGCAGGTCTATACGCAGGCCCTGTTAGTTCGATCGCGTATCGAGCTTCACAGGAGCAGAACTTTGGAGCGCGCGGTATTGCAATTGCAAGCGGTAGTGGATCAAGTCATTGTCGATACGCAGACACCTATGCCCACGAGCAAGGATGCTTCTGCTGCTGCCGCTGCTGATCCCAAGCTGAACGCAAACGGCAACTCTGCAGACGTTCCTTCGATCGAGATCACAGCAACCAACGGCCACACCACCGTCCCAGTCATGAAAGCCAGCAAGCCGACTACATTTTTCCCGGCCCCTAAACCTAACGAGTCGGCCTCGGCACAAGAGCGGCTTAGATACGTCCACGCTCTGGCCTCACCCCCACGATGGCACCTGGAATCAGAACTGGCGTTTGCGTGGGCATCGGTCGGCTCGCTCGTATCGGCCACCGAAATCTTCAAGCGGCTGCGTCTCTGGGCTGAAGTCGCTCTCTGCTTAGCAAGCAACGCCAACTCGGCGGACGACGACCAAGACGGCCTCGGCCGCGGGAGCGGGGGCGAGGAGAAGGCCCGCGCTATCGTGCGATGGCGTCTCTACCATCGCACGGGTCGTGGTAGCAATATTGCTAGTGCCAACGGCGATCAGACGAACGATGACAATGACGATGACGATGGCGATGATCTCGACAACGCGGACATCGACCTCTCCTCCCTCAAAGCGTCCGACTTCCAGGGCCCAGAGCGGCACCCCGCGCCCCCGAACGCGCCGCGCCTCTTCTGCATCCTGGGCGACCTCGAAAGCAACACCGACGCAACAGCAGGAGCGCACTACTACGAGCGCGCATGGGAGATCTCGGGCGCGCGTTACGCCAGAGCGCAGCGGTCCCTGGGCGAGCTGCACCTGCGGAACAAGGCCTGGGAGAAAGCCCGCGCCGCGTACGCCGCCGCCGTGGCCGCCAACCGGCTCAGTCCCGAGATGTGGGGCCGTCTGGGCGACATCGAGCTGAGGCTCGGCCGCTTCCCGGACGCTGCCGAGGCGTTTCAGCGGTCCATTGCGACGACGAGCAGTAGTGTTGAGGCTGGTGTGGAAAGCGGCAGTGTTGGTGGAGAGGACGCTAGGACTTGGAGTAACCTGGGCAGTGCGCTTTTGAGCTGGTATCGTGAGGTGGTGGCTGAGACCAAGGATAAAAAGGCGGAAGGGGGGGTGCCGAACGGCGAAGAAGACGTCGAGGAAGACGAAGACTCCTCGACGACGCGGCTCAAGATCGCCGTCGACGAAGAGACGATGCCCAGCACGGCGCGCGCCGCCCGTCTCGGCAAACGGCCACAGGGTCTCCTCCAGGACGCGCTCGAGGCCTTCAAGCGCGGCGCCGCCATCGCGCACTCCAACTGGCGCATCTGGGACAACGTGGTGACGCTGGCGGCCAGCCTGCGGCCCGCCCCGGCGCTCGACGACGTCGTCCTGGCCACGCGCCACGTCCTGCGCATCCGCGCCACCGAGGACGCCCTCGACCTCGACATCCTGACGCTGCTGGTGCGCGAGGTCACGGGGAAGCCGGCTGGCGGAGAAGGAAGTGGAGGTGGAGGTGGAGGCATATACGACCCCCCGCGCGCCACGCTCGAGAGACGCGTCGTCGACCTCTTCGAGGACGACGTCGTCGCCCTGCTCACCGCCCGCTCCGAGCCCTGGTCTCTCGTCTCGCGCCTGCGCGCCTGGCGCCGCGACTGGGCTGGCGCCCTGGACGCTGCCGAGAAAGGGTGGCGCGCCGCGGTGGGCGGAGCTGGGGCCGGCGTGACGGGAGGTGGTGGTGGTGGTGGTGGTGGGGGCGGTTCGTCGTCGACACTCACCACCACCACCACCACTACCACGCCGAACAACGGCACGGACTGGATCCAAGACGCCGGTGCTGTGGATGCCTGGGACGCCGTCGTGCAGCGCACGAGCGAGCTGGTCGCCGCGTACGAGAATTACGGCGATAGGCTCGAGGCTGGCCAGTCCGCTACTCCGAGGTGGCGCGGCAAGGCGCGCATGGCGGTCCGGAGCGTCATGAGTAAAGGCCGGGAGACGTGGGAGGGGTCGGAGGGATGGGGCGTGCTGGAGGGGTTGTTGGAGGGGTTGAAGGCTTGATTTTGATCGTAGGTGGATGTAGATGTAGATGTGGATAGATGACGGCTATGTACCTAGGTATGAAGTGAGGCTCCTGAGACTGGGTTGGAGGACGATGGAGATAGAAATGGAGGAAATGGAGTCAGCAGGTAGGCAGGTAGGTCACTCGAGGTTATAGGTACCGGGACAAATCCGCGGGCTTGCTATAACTACAGGGGCTGGGTAGTTAGGTGAGTAAGTATATAGAGGTCGGGTATGGTCATAGGTATAGAATTTAGGGGCATATAAACAGCAACCAACGTGACATGCCACTCTGAACAAACAATATCCCCAGCTGTAGATCACCAAAAGTCCTTCTCCGAATACATGGCAGCCGCCAGCCCCCTGGGGATGTAGATTATGGAAGGCGGAACAAGATTATAGGTAGCTTAGCCGTACCTACTGCGTTGTCAATAACAGATGAATATCCCAGGGGGGGGATTCCTAACAGCAATGCGTAGTATCTAGTTATGTAGTGGACAACCAGGTTGGGGTAACACATATCAATGTAACTATATACTATCAATGTTCCCCTGAATCTTCAGGGCGGGGACATATATCAAAGCTCACCTCAGAACAGATATACCGAGTAACTCAGCTCATCCAACTGCAGCCTCGCATGCATGTGCCGAGCCATAAACCCCCAAAGCTGTTTGGCTATATCCACGGTGCTTTGGGCACTTCTCACATGACAAGACGCCAACATGATCGGCCCCACACGAATCGACATGTCCCGCATCGACTCTGCCAGGAAGACCGCTTGCAAGTGTCCGTTGTCACCATCATTGTCATTATTACTTCCAGAAGTCACCGCAATGGACACGGAACCTCGAAGGCACACTTTGACGATACCACCGATGCCATCATCCGAACCTGAGCTCGATCTCGCCAAGAGGTGCTCCCCCTTTTCCCCCAACAAGACCGCTGCCGTCCCTGCTCCCGAACTCCTCAACCTCAGGGGTGCTGCCGCCGCCGCCGCCCGTCTCACAATTTCCTCTGCCTGGATTCCCCGGCTGCAGCAGTGGACACGATTCAGCGTCACCGGCTCTGGTCGCGCCGGCGCGAATGCGGCGCTCAGAAGCGGCGCGACATAGCCGAACGCGACGCCGCACTGCCGATCCACGGCTGCGATCCGCTCCACGAAGAAATCGACCGTCTCGGCCGACACGTGCGGCATCGGGATGAAGTGGACCCAATCGCCTTCGGGACGGAGCGAGAACTCCTCGATGATCCAGGCTGGTGGTCGCTCTAGCACGACGATCATCTGCTGCTGCTCCTGTTGGATCTCTCCCTCGCCCTCGCCCTTGCTTTCGCCTTCACCCTCGCGGTTATTTTCGTTCTGCTGTGGTGTCTTCGCCTTTGTCTTGGTGGCGACTCCGAGCGCCTCTAGACCCCTGATGAGACGCGCGGCGTTGGCGCGGCAGTACGCGAGCATAGCGGCTGCGTCGGCCGGCGTGTAGACTTGGCCGTACAGCCACGTCTCGAAGACGATGCGGGGCTCGACGGGCGAGACTAGCGAGGCGAGCTCGCCTCCCGGGCTGTAGCAGAGCACCTCTCCGGACACTGTGCCGCCCATCGCTTTATGGTGGCTGAGCGTGATGCCTTGCACAGCCATAGCATTGCTGGTAGGGGTCCCTTTTCCTTCCCCCGAAAAGCCCGGGGGCGGGCCCAACGTGATACCGCAGCTGTCGAAACCAAAGTCCAAAGCGCCATCAACATGGATGTACGAGATCTTGATACCGGCCTCGGTCCGCAGCGCATCGCGGATCCGCACGATGTCGTCGCGCGCCCCGACGAACGTCGTCCCCATGTTGGCGAAGAGCACCACGCGGAACTCCTCCCCGCCCTCCCCGCCCCGCTCCATGCACCACCGCTGCTTGTCCGCGGCCGCCTGTCGCACGAGCGCCTCGACCGACATGCTGCCATCGGCATAGCAGGGGATCTGGGCATAGCGGGGGGACGTCCGCCGCCGCTCGCGACTGCGACCGTTCGTCATCGTCGTCGTCGTCGCTTGGTGGTCCCCCCAGCGATTGGTCAGCTCGTCGCAGTCGCGCAGCGTTTTGGCGACGCTGTAGTGGGACTCGGACGAGAAATACACGAAGGCGCCGGGAAAATGTGCGAGCGCGACGTGGATCCCGACCCGGTTGCCCATCGTGCTGCCGTTTGTGAAGGCGCCCTGGAAGACAGACTGGTCTTTGCAGCAGCCGAACGCTTCGATGCGCGCTCTCAGGATCTCGGCTGATCGCTCCTGCACCCAGTCTTGCGGGATGGGGGTGTCTAGGAAGCGGCCTATGATGGGGCCAAGGGCGGAGAGGGAGCCCATGTGGAAAGGGTACCCGGCGGCGGATCGGGTTGCTGTCTTCCACGACTCTACCGTGGCGCGTAGATCATCAATTATGCCCTCGGAGAGTGGGAAGTTGGAGATGCTATTATCATTGGAGCGGATGTTGCTGACAATACCGTGTGGGTGATCAGTCGACGACGACATGATGGCGATCACCGAGTTTACATCCTCCGGTGTTACCCCGGGCTGGATCGTAAGGATCACTTCGCCTCTCTCGGTCAGAGAACCAACCAGTCCGATAAGACGCTCGTTTTGGTCTACAGAGCTCGTCTTGATGACAACATCGAGGGTTGTAGTCGGTGCAATTGCTGTCACGCCCGCTAATCGGAGTACACGGATCAGCTCAGCACGCAGTTCGGCGCAGCGTTGGTACACAGCTCGGTAGCCGGACTCGCCGAACCGAAACTCTTGCAGAGCCAGCCATAAGACCGAAACGGCATCTCGGGAACCGGCGAGCGTCGAATCCGATGCTCGGGTATATGCCACCCTTGCGTGCTTTCCCCCCAAGGAGGCTGGTTTCAAAGCAACAGCAGGGGCAGATGCGTCCAGATTAAGGCCACCGGCGACGATGGTGCTGGCAATGATAGATCCGTCGTATGTCTGAATTGGCCGGTCCAAAGGCTTCATACCTAAGGCAAGCCTTGCGCACCCGAGCTGCCGTCTGCGGTCCTCGGGCATGGTCGTCACGTAATCGAAATTCCGCGAGGCATCTACGTGTAGAAGGAGATGGAGGACTCCAGAAATCTCGCGAATTGTGCCCAGATCATCCGACTCTCCACTGGCATTTCCTAGGGTTGCCGCAAATATGATCGGGCGGATGCCGTCACACGTGGCCACCATAACATCACGAAGGACCTTCTCCTTACCCTGAGACAGATCCACATGGTACAACTCTAGTCCAAAGAAGACCTTCGCAGACTGCAGAAGCTCAGCGTTGAAGCGGTCAAACACCACTAGTGGTTTGCGCGTTGGACACTTCTCTCGAAGCTCTTGCTGCAGAGCTCGGATGCAGTACAGGTTAGCCTCGCTGTAGTTACACACGTACCCCGACGCAGCAGGGTCACCAACACGGGTGCCCTTAGCTTGGATGACCTCCCGTTCAAACGACTTGAAGTGGAAAGGCCAGCTAGTATCGACCTCGTCGGGCATATTTATTTGGTTGTTATGCCATGGCAAACCAACCTCTGCAAGTATGCGACCGATTTGGCGATTGGGCATACTTGCTGCAGGACTAAAGGGGCTGTTTGGTATGGAACTCCAAGTATGGTGTAAGGCGTTCACCTTGGAAAGAACTTGATGAATCCGATGGTTCGGGTCTCGCCATTGGCTGATGATTGGGTCGTCGATCCACTGGGACTGTGCATTCTGGAAGGTCTGTTGGATGGTCTCGAACTGTGTGGGCGGCTCTACGGAGTCTCCCGAGTCGTGTGATTCGGACTTTGGAATTGATAGCTCCGTTTCAGTCGTCGAAAATGAACTCTTTAGCCCCTCTAGGCTATATCCTACGCATGAAAGTTAGTTGTGAAAATGTTCAAGGGGAGCCCCTGATGACTAACCATCCAAAGATAGGGGTAAGCCTGGAACATCGTCTAGCTCCGAGATGAACACTTCCTTCTCGAGGTCCTCAACGAGTACTGTTGAATCATGTAATAGCATCATTCTCGTTAATAACAACCGTTAGATGATCAAGCGAGGACTTTTCGGCTCGTTGACAGTCGCGGGATTCGAGTCTCTTATTATGACTCCACGCCACACTTTAAGCCAAGGTCTCGATCTGCCTAGACTCCGAGCCACGATCAGAAGTCCCAATCATCCTACCCAAACTACCCCGTTTCGAAACAGCGGCTCCCTCCCTTTGATTTCGGTCCTCGCGTGTCATTCAGTATAGCGTATGCTAGGATGTAAGTCAAAGCAGCCAGTAAGCATCCTTGACCTCCGTGGGATGAAACCAATGTGATCACCCGATCTGAATGTTGGCTCCCTAACACAGATGTAATATCGGTGGAGTATAGCGCCCCTTACATTAGAAAGCTCACCATGGCGGAAATCCCTCAACAGACCTTGACACACCGCGGTTGCCGCGGTTCATCAGCAGCCTTGTCTCCGGGGGTGGTGGAGGTAGCGTGGTTGGTTCGGCGGCGCTCCTATACGAAATCCCCAACCAACGACCCTATTGGATAATGAACCTTGTCAGAGCACACCTTCCTGATCTTGATCTTCGGTGAAGTGGGTGCTCTAGAGTCCCTAAGCCCCCCATCCGAGCGTCCCGTGATGAGGATAGACTCATAAGGGGGGGAGGTAAGACATAAGGCAATGTTAGTGTCCCACAAAGCGCCCAACGGTTTGAAGCTGTGTAAGGATCGTTCAGAATGTGGACGGCAATCGAGCCGACATGGAAAAGCTTCAGACCCCCAAATTTTCTTTAAATACTTGTGATTCATCCAGAGAGGCTCCATGGTGAAGGTTACTCACTATTGCCAACGGACAAACCTCAAAGTCAACTCAGCCCCCCCCCCCCTTTTTTTTTCCAAGACATCCACAACCATCACTTTCGATATCACAAGTATGAGTCCCGTCCTCGACATCCCGCACACCCCACCGCCAGGTTTTGCCGTTCGAGAAGCCACACTAGCGGATGTCGGTGACCTGACACGGCTCTGGTACTCGTCCTTCAATCCGTCGCACAAGTTCTGGGACATCGTGACACCCTGCGATGTTGTCACCCGTCAGTGGTGGGATGCCGCATGGACCCTCGGCATCGAGGCGGGTCCGGCTGTCCTGAGAACATTTGTTGTCGAAGATCTATCGCGGGGTGGCCACCTCGTGGCATTTGCCCGCTGGAATGTGCCACAGGCCGACGGCTCGCAGGACATCCCCTTGCCTGACTATCCCGCGGAATGGGACCCCGAGTTGACAGAGGCGCTATGGGGTGGTATGCCGAAGAACAGGGCGAGTGTCATGGGCCGACGTCCACATTGGAGTAAGTTCGCCGCTGCTGTTTTCTCTTCGCTAGTCTTCGAGGGACAGTGTAGCCATTTGCGGTCTTGAGAGTTGCTCGTTTTCTGGGACCCAGAGCTGACTGAGCCACGACCACACAGTGTTGGAATTCCTAGGTGTTGATAAAGACTATCAGAAGCATGGACTTGGTTATACCCTCGTCGACTGGGGCTGCCGCCAGGCTGATTCTCTGGGGTTGGAGGTTTACCTCGATGCCACCCTTAAAGGCCTACCTTTTTATAAGCGATACTTTGGATTCCAGGAGGTGAAAGCCCTCAAGATACCTTCCCGCCCAAAGTCGTTTGGTACCTATGAGTTGATGGCTTCAGTGCGGCCAGCCAAAACCGGGCACTACGTGGAGAGACATGGAAAGCCGAGTGTGAAGGCCTCGGATGTGGGAGTTGTAGAGGTGGTTGAGGTACAATTGGTTGAGTGATTGTTCATGGAATTCGAGTAATATGCCGGTCTGTTGTACAGGGCCAGGGCCTCGGCCTTATTTTGGTGTTCGAACTGAACCGTTGGTGGGAATCTACACAGGCCACTGAAGAAAGCTTTCGAGTAGACTCGTTTGTAAGTATAGAATGACCAATAAAGGAAGACCAGAAGGTACCAGAATACTACACCCTCTCCTCATTGCATACAAATCCATACATGATTAAGTGGCTTTGTAAGAGATAGTAACTGCAAGTGAATTCTGCCAGAATCTCGATATATCTCAAACTGTTATGGACCTAAATTTTATATTATCTCGGTGACGGTCCTAAACTCTGTAATCAAAAATGCCTATCTACCGTGTAAAACTGATTGGGACAAGGAGAAAGATAAACGTATATCAAAGGGTACGCAAGGGGGTCATAACAAGGTGAAGCTAAAGAAGTAGCCATAAAGGTGCTTTTTAGCATTGGCCAAGTGAAGGCACCACTGGAAGAATATATTCCAGAGTTATCAACATTGCACGTCGTCGTATAGATGTACTTAGTACAAGCACACATCGTCGAAAGGAACTCTTGGAGGCCGTTTTGGACTGACTCCATGGCAGGCTGAACACCTATCATTTTCTTGTCCGTTTTACTACTACACCACGCACCCAAGGAGACGCATGCACACAATTAAAGACACAGACACATCAGAACACACACACACACACACACACACACACACACACACACACACATATATATATATATATACGGACACGGACACGCTCATACGAGTCAGTTACGAAAGAAAGTGACGATCTCGTTTGTATGCCTTTGGCTGGCATTTTCTAGAACTGTAGAAGCCTAGAAGTGCCAGTTCGAGCAACTACTAAGACAGACCTGACCGCAGTATGCCTCATCGCCCTGACGATCATACACACATCTGAGATACATGACAACTAACCTTTGGTATCAACAGCCCTACCTGAAGTGTTTCAGACAGTCTCGAAAAGTCGAAGCAACCCAGAAGGCAAGAAGCAAGCATGCCAAGACAACAACAAGAGGCCCAGATGGCCAACGAGGACGCTGCAGGTCGCGGATGTTCCTCGGCAAAGCATGACAGAAACCAAATCTCCATGTTTTCCAAGGTAGACCTGGAATACTTGATCAAGGTCAGTATTCATGACTGGCACTGCAATCGTGGAGGCCAGGCTGGATTCGATGAGAGATTCCACGAGGACCTCGAGAGACGACAGACTTGGTGGGGAATGGAGTGCGCTCGTCGATATCATCACCAACACTCATACTACTAGAAAGGGGGGGGGGGGGGGGGGGGGGGGGGGG